>RJWM01038445.1:0-16735 GCA_004363535.1 Dasyprocta punctata | reverse complement strand
TTTCCTTTGATTTTTCATCCTCCACCTTTCCTGCTATGTTTCCTTTAGAGGCGCTTAGCGATTCCCCGATTATGAGTTTCATTTCAATTCTCAGTTGGGTTAACAGTGCTGCTTTAATTTCTTTCATAGCTTTGTGGAGTTGTCTCCCCACTTCTGTTGTCAACTCCTCTGAGAGTTTAATTTTTGGACTCCCGACCATTTCAGCATTAGAATCGGTTCTGCTTGTATCAGAGTCCGAAGAGCGCCCTCTGCCTTTCCGTCTTGGCATTTTCCTGGGCTCGCCCGTGATGCCGTGTTGGTCCACTGCTTCTCCCAAGCCTGTTTCTGCTCCGCGAATGTCTACTGCAGTGCGCAAGAGGATGGGGCCGCTGTCTGGTAAACCGTACAGGGCCGTCCGCCAAACCTCCCCTATCGCCCCCAGGGCATCAGCGCCGTTTCTGCCACAGCCTTCCGGGAATCGTGCCTAATTAGGTGCAGTTCCGGACTCAAGATAGCTGTCCCTCGCTCTCCCTCGGGGGTGGGGGGTGGGGGCTGCTGGGTTCACTCACTCGCCCGCTCGCGACCACCTCGCTCCAAGGTCGACCGTCATCTCTGCCGTCGCGCCACACCACAGCAAATCCACCGGCAGCTCCCCCGCGCATCAAGAGCACCAGGATCGTACCTTCTCAGCTCGGGTCGCAGCACTGATTGGATTCTGCTCCAGACAGAGGTGCTTCTAGTCTCTGCCTTTATTTCATTCTTTTACTCTTTCCATGGGCTACAATTCTCGTTTTAGATTCTTCTTGGGTCCAGAGGACCCATCTCCCTCTTTTTTCCTTCTCTCTGTTATTATATTAGTTTATATTCCAGCATTTTGATGGTATATTCAGGGAGCCTCCCTGTCACGGTGTCATCTGGGCGACCATCTTGGAGGAAGTCCTCTCTGTGTGCTTTTAATGCATATTATTTAGGGGTTATTAAGTGAGTGGGTTTCGTTTTGGCAGATTTGGGCATGCATGTAATCTACTTGGATCATTCTCATCTGTCTGGCACCTCCTTCTCTTCTCCCTCCCTCCCGCCTGTCTCCTGCTTCTTCTCTAATAATTTTTTTTGGATTAGTCAGCTTTTCTGTTGCTTGGAAAAAATACCTGACATAAATATCTTAAAGAACAAGAAACTGTAACTTGGTTTATGGTTTCGGAGGTTTCAGTCCATGGTTATTTTGGCCCATGGCAGAAGCATCATGTTGGAAAGGTGTAGCAAAGCAAGCGCTCAACCCCTGGCAGCCAGACCAGAGCAAAATGGCAGAGCTAGGATGAGCCAGAGGAAGAGGCCAGGGTTCAGATATTTTCCCTGCTCATCTGTTGACAGACACTTAGGCTGATTCTGTAGCTCAGGTACCATAAGTTTGATGGTAATAAGCATGGGTATGCAGCTATCTCTATAGTATTCTGACTTTAATTCTTTCAGTAATATATCAAAGAGTGGTATAGTTGGCTCAAATAGTACAGCTAGGTTTTTAGGTTTTTGGGTAGCCTACATACTGATTTACATCATAGCTGTGCTAATCTGCATCCCTGCCCACAGAGCATAGGAGTTGCTTTTTTCCTGTATCCTCACCAGCGTTTTCTTTTCTGTATTTTTAACAATAGGCATTCTGACTGGGATGAAATAGTCTCTGTGTAGTTTTGATGTGGACTTCGCTGATGGCTAAAGAAGCTGAATATTTTCCGTCTGTTTATTGACCATTTGTGTTTCTTTCCTTGAGAAGTGTCTCAAGAGTTCAATTGCCCACTTTTAAATGGGCTATTTGTTTTTTGCAGTTAAGCTTTTTGAGTTCTTTATATGTTTTGGATACTAATCCTGTGGTGGGAAAGTAGGTGGCAAAGATTTTTCTCCCATGCTGTTGGCTGTCTCTTCTCTCTGCTAGTTATTTCCTTTGCTGTTCAGAAGATTTTTAATGTGAAGTAGTCACATTTGTTGATTCTTGTTATTTCTTGTGCAACGGAGTCCTAGTTAGGAAGTCTCTGCCTGTGCCTGTGGCTTCTAACAGTTTTAAAGTTTCAGGACTTTGATGTGTTTTGATGTGATTTTTGTCCAGAGCAAGCAGTAGAATTTCAATCTTCTACACACACACCATTTCTCCCAATGTCACTTGTTAAAGAGGCTGAAAGTTATCTTTTTCTTCAGTGTGTATTTTTTGGCCTCTTTTTGAAGAATCATGTGGCTACGCTCACCTGAATTGTTTCTATGTGTTTTTATGTTAGTACCACCGTGTTTATTATTTTATTTTTTTTACTATTGCTGTACAACATGTTTTAAAGTCAGGCATTATGATACCTCCACATTGTTCTTTTTGTTCAGAAATGCTTTGTATATTTTGTGTCTTTTATATTTTCATATGAATTTTTGCATTGTGTTTTCTAGTTCTGTGAACAATGCCATTAGTATTTGATGGAGTTTGTATTGAATCTGTAGATTGATTTTAGAAATATGGCCATTTAACAATATTAATTCTCTTGATCCAGGAATACATAGGGGTCTTCCTGTTTTTCTAGTGTTTTCTTCAACTTCTTTCTTGAATGTTTTGTAATTTTCATTGGAGAAGTGCTTCACCTCTTTAGTTAAGATGTTTCCTAGATATTTAGTTTTTTTAAGCTATTGTGAATAGAGTTGTTTTTCTGGTATTTTTCTCAACAGGTTTGTTATTGGTGTATAGAAAAACTATTGATTTTCATACAGTGATTTTGTATCCTGCCACTTTGCTGAATTCATTTAATGGGCCTAAAAGAGTTTTTAGGGTCTCATATGTAAAGGATCACACTGTCTGCACAAAGGACTGATTTGACTTCTTTCCCTATTGTACCCTTTTTATTTCTTTCTGTTGAATAATTGGTCTGGCTAAAATTTCAAGTATTATATTGACCAAAAATGGTGAATGAGAGCATCTTTGTCTTGCTCCAGATTTTAAAAGAAATGCTTTTCAGCTTTTCCCATTCATTACGTTGTTGTCTATGGGTTTGTCATATGTACCCTTTGTTATACTGATGCTTCTTTAGGGTCTTTATCGGAAGGATGTTGAATTTTGTTAAAGGCTTTTTCTGTACCTATAGAGATGATAATGTGATTTTAATCCTTGGGTCACTACATAGTAAAGGGAACAACCCATGAAGAAGATATAATGATTGTAAACATATATGTACTGAACAGCAGTAAACTCGAATTCATAAAATAGAAATTACTCAGCATAAAGGGACATATATACTGCAATATAATTATAGTGAGTGATTTCAGGACCACACTGTCATAAATAGATAGGTCAAACAGACAACCCCCTCCAAAGAAACATGATAGTTAAAATATATTCTAGATTGAATGGACTTACCAGATATCTAGAATATTCTATCAATCAACAGAATACACATTCTTTTCAGCAACTCATGGGGCTTTCTCCAAAATAGACCATATTTTAGTCATTAAAGCAGGGCTTACCAAATATAAAATATTGAAATAATCCTATGCGTCTCATCAGATCACAATGGAACAAAACTAGAAATCAACTCAGAAGAAACCACAGAAACCATACAAACACATGGAGATGGAAAAATATGGTTTTGAATCATCAGTGGGTTGTTGAGAAATACTGGAGAAATTAAAAAATTCTTAGAATCAAATGAAAATGCCAACATAACATACCAACAAGACAAGGATGTCCACTGTTTCCACTCTTACTCAATGTGGTCCTGGAAACTTTAGCCAGAACAATTAGAAGAGAGAAAGAATTAAAAGAAATAATGATAGGAAAGGAAGAAGGTAAATTATTATTTGCGGATGACATGAAACTCTACATGGAAGACCCCCAAAGACCACAATACATCATACCAGAATATGTGGGCTATACTGAACGTGGTTTTAGGGGAAAGTGTGTAACTGGAAGTGCCTACATTAGAAAACTAGAGCAATCTCAGTAAATAACTCAGTGATGCATCTCAGGGGTCTTACTTGTTTTTTTTTTTTTTTTTTTGGTATTGGGGTTCGAACTCAGGATTTTGTGCTTGCTAGGCTGGTGCTATGCCACTGAGCTATATCCCCGACCCTCAAGGGTCTTAAAAAAACAAGAACAAATCAAACCCCAAATCAGTAGAAATAGAGGCTTTAAAAAATCACAGTAGAAAAGAGTAATGAATCAAATGGTTCTTTGAAAAGATAAACCTTGAGCCAAACTAACCAAAGGAAAGAGACAGAAGACCTACATTAATAAATTAGAGCTATAAAGGAGAAATTACAACAGATACTTCTGAAGTCCAAAAGATTATTAGGGAGTATTTTGTAGACTTACATTTCAAAGAATTAGAAAATCTGGAAGAAATGGATGAATTTCTAGACATATGTTATCTATAAAAATATATGTGTTTATATATAACTCAAACAGTTTGATAACAAGCAGTGAATTTGAAACAGTAATAAAAGATCTGTCAGTGAAGAAAAGCCCAGAGATGGACAGATTTACTGCTGCAGTTTACCAGAACTTTAAAGAAAAATTTAAAACCAGTGCTTCTTAAACTATCCCATGAATAGAAATAGAAGGAATGCTTTTGAATTCATTTTATGAAGTCAATATCACCTTGATAACATTCAACAACAAAGAAAACTAGACCAACATCCTTGATAAATACAGATGCAAAAATCCTCAAGAAACTTTTTGGAAAGAGAATTCAGTAGCACATTAAAAGAATCATGCACTGTGGTCATGTTGGTTTCATTTCAGACTTGCCAGGATGGTACTGTGTTTTTAATTTCTTTTTCATGTACACTTTTAAAAACAGTTTCTATTTCTCTACTGACATCTTGCATAGGTTCAGCATCTCCTTGACTTTTTAGTTGAGTCTTTTTAGTATGTTTCTCGTTCTTGGTTTAGACATCAAATCATTTCTGTTCCTCTGTGGGTCTTCTTCTAGTGACCATTTTGGCTCTTAATTACATAGTCTTTTCTCTTTCATCTGTCTTTTGATGGAAACAAATGAGGGCCTGACATTTGTATAACAGACAGTGTAGACAGAAGTCATGTTTACCACCAGAAAGGAATGGCTCTTCTCCTCTCTGGGCTTCGGTGAGCGGGGGACCCCATGTAGTTTCTAAGGGGAGCCGGGTCTCGGTTTGGCTGCAGTTGTGCTTCCGTGTGGGTTACACCTGGACCCCGCCCCGCAGCAGGCCTGGCATCTGGGCCCCTGTGGCACCCAGAGGCCTCTGTGTTGCAGCTCAGCTGCCAGCCTGACATATGGGGAAAATCACCTTGTGCTTCCCAGTCCCCTTCCCATCTGTGAAGGGGTTTTGGACGTTCTCTTTGGTCCCCAGCTCTGCCCCTGGATTTCCGCGTGTCGCACGATCTCTGTCCGCCCCGTCTGCTGTCTTCAGCCTGCAGCTGGCCACCCACGTTCACTCCCCCCAGACCTCATGTGCTTCAGCTCTTCTTCCCTGCGCCTGGTGGAGAGCGCCTGGCCATGTGCACCCCGTGGCCTTGGGTGTGTCGCACAGCTCTCCCGAGGCCCTGGCGTTGTAATCCACCTCCCAGGCCACACACGGCTGCTGCACTTCGGTCTGCTTCCTGCTGACCCCGCCAGCTGCTCTGCAGGTTAGAAGCAGGTGTCTGTCCTGCGGATAACCGAGGTGTGGGCTTTCGTTTCTTTGCAGGCTCAGATCTCTGCTGAGTTTGGAAACCAGATCTGTTTTTAGCTTACCCTGCTTATTAGGGCAAGAATGGTGGTCCGTGCTGACTCTCTGGGCCCCGAACGCTGGAGGAATCCACACGGATGACGTCGGTTTCGCTCCCCGCAGCCAGCTAGGGAGGCTCGGTCACTGCTCTCATTTTTTGCCCTTAGAAATTCATTAGCTTTGTGAAATAAAAAGTTTTCCTTCAAGTAACTTCACGTAATTTCAAGTCAGTATTTTCTGCTACACTTAGATTACAGTTACAGAACGCAGATGAGGCTTGTTGGAAAGCAACTCAAATATGCATGGAGGATCTGAGAAAAGGTTCCCAGATGGAGACCTACACCGCAGGAGGGTGCCCGTGTGACGCGGGTGACGAGAGCGGTGTGCACCAGCTGATGCTCAATCACGCCGCTGCCTCATGCGACTCTGTTGCTTCTGAGAGTCTAAGTGAGAGAGGGGAGCATGGGGTGCCCCCCACATGCCCGCATGTCCTTGAAGCTGTGGGAGACTTCTACTCCTCCTGCCTCCTGCGCTGGGTCTCCTCCCTGTCTGCCCTTCCCTGAGGCGAATCCCCAGCTCTACCTCTTGAAATACCACCTGAGTTCCTAGCTGACTCCCTCCCGAGCCCTGGACCACACAGCTGGCTGCCCCGTGGGCCTTCTGCTGGTGGCTCATCTCCAGACAGCCTCTGCAGGAGCTGCCCAGAGGACCTCCCTGCCCTGTGCCTTCCTGCGTGGTCATCTCATTGACCTGTGTCCTCAAGTCCAGCACCGAGCAGTTCTTCTTGATTTCGTCTTGTTCTGTTAAGACTTTGTCATTCCATTGGTTCAGGTTGCTGTTCTTTGCATTCTTTTTTTTTTTTGGTGCCGGGGATCAAACTCACGACCTCGTGCTTTCCAGGCAGGCGCTTATGCCGCTGAGCTAAATCCCCAGCGCCTAAGACTTTGTCATTCCAGAACCCACAGGTTCCACCCCCATCCTGTCTACTCTGTCCACATTCAGGGTGACCACCTGGCTCAGGCCACACGGCCTCCTCTGGTCTCTGGGCACAGGCTCTTCGCTGTTCGCGTCCTCATTTCCTGCCCTCTCTCATCCATACTCCTCGTAGCAGCCAGAATAATTTAAAAAATACACCAATATTGCTTCTCTCTTTTGGGGTGGGGGTTGAATCAAGGGCCTTTCCACTGAGCTACATCCCCAGTCCTTTTTTTATTTTTAATTTTGAAACAGGGCTGCCTCGACTGGGCTCGAATTCACAGTCTTCCTTCCTCAGCCTCCCAGAGTGCTGGGTTTATGGCATGTGCCACTGTGCTAGGCTTGTTGCTTCGCTCCTGACCCCACCGACCCTGTCTGCTCTGCCTCCCTCGTGGTCCACACCCTCTGGGGACACACTGAGTGTTATAGTTTGTATCTAGATATACCCCCAAAGCCTCCTGCCCTCAGATGGGGCTTTTCAGAGGTGACTGGATTATGGACGTGTGATAAATGAATTAGTGCACTGATTAAATTAGCATATTTCTAGGTGTGGCTGAATGGATTTACTGAAAACAGAAGACTCACCCTGGATGTGAGTGGTACCAACCAATAGGCTTGCAGCCTGAATGGAATGAAAAGGGAAAGGGAGGCTTGCTGCTTCCTGCCTCCTGCCTGCCCTGCCATGGACTGTCTCACCTCTAGATGCCCCTCTGCCGTGTTGCCCTGTCTTAGAGCCAGATGGCTATGGACTGCGAGCTAAAATAAACCTTTTTTTCTTTAATTTATGAATATTGGTTATTTTGTCTCAGCAGTGAGACGCTGAGCTCATCCTTGCTTAGGCTCTCTGCCAGTTGCTATGGCTCCCCCCTTTGGATGTTGTCACCTCTGCTTTTTGATTGGTGGTTTATTTGCAGTCATCCTGGTCTCAGCTCATGAAATGACTTGGAGAGGACTTCCGGGACCCCCTCTCCCACGTCCAACAGCCCCTCACCACCATTCCTGTGCTCTTGTCCCCCACTTGGGGCCTGTCTTGCTGTCTCCACCACATGTGCCACTGTCTGCCATGTCCTGAGGACTCCCCCATGTGTCTGCTCCTTGTCACTCTTCGCACCTCCAGATTGGAAGCTGTATCTGTTTATTCACTGCGATGCCCTCTGTGCCAGCGGCAGTGTCTGAAAGGCGACAGGTGTGCTCCTGAAAAGCCAGTATTTCTTGGGCCTCCTGTGTGCCCTGCCCACTTGGTAAACCTCCCTGTGTCTTGCGGGCTATGGCTGCCAGCTTTCACACTGCATCTCCGATCCCGACCTCCTGTGATCTGCAGGTGGAGGACTCAGCTGCAAGGAGCCATTGACTCTGCCACCGACAGTTCTTTTTTCGGTTCTGGGCAGCTCTTGCTGTGGACAGATGACTCCACACACAGCGGCTTGGAGAACAGCAGTGACACATTTTCTTCACAGCTCTGCAGTTGGGCAGAGCTCCTGGCTGGACCTGGGGTATAGACTCTGGATGTGGCCAAAAGTGGGCTCACCTGATGGCTCACGTCTGATGCCAGCTGTTGGCTGGAGCCGAGGCCTCTGTATGGCCTCTCATGTGACTCCTCAGCTTCCTCCTAGCACGGTGGTGACAGGACACGAGCATCCTAAGAGCCCCAGGTTCCTCTGATGACCCAGTCTTGGAAACGCCATGTTCAGTTCTGGAATGACACATTCCCCATGCCATAGTGACACAGGCCCATTCTGCCATAGTCACAAAGGATTCAGGGGAGGCGCGTGCGCACACACACACGCACACTGCTGTTTTGGGAAGGAGCATTAAAATGAGCTGGTAAGCAAGACGCACGTGCCGTGGCTGCCTCGGAAGCAGCAGCTGCTGCGTCTCCCGTCCTGCCCCGTCCTGGGCGAGTGTGAGCAGTCACCTGCCCAACCCACCCACGCCCTGTCTGCTCCCCCTGCCTCCCCAGCAGGCAAATCCCATCTCTTGCTCACCCCTGCCCTTTGCTGTGACCACCCCACTGGGACAGACTTAGGTACTGCTGCGGGCTGCTGAATCACCCACGGGCCTGCACCGCGAAGCTCCCCTCCTCCCTGGGAACAGAAACGGGGTTATGTCACTGTCTGGATGGAAGCCCCACTCTGGATCCGCCACCCAGGGCAGGAGGCCCGAGGACAGGGCTGTCCACGCCTCGGCCCCTGTGGACACTTCCAGTCCCACCTCTTGGCTGCTGCCTCCTCTACTGCTCTCTGCTCCTCCTGTCCCCCGGCGCCTGAGCTGCACAGCCCCCCACCTCCAGCCCCACTTCCCACTCTTGGGGACACTGTTGCAATTGAAGTGTCCCCATATTCGGCCGAGATGACTTCCTCGAGAGCTTCCACTCCGTCACCCGAGCCAACCAGCCCCTCTCCTGGGTCTCCAGCGCTTCCCAGCAATGCCTGGCCCCCATCTCTTCTCCTCAGCGCCCTGTCCTGGTTCCCTGCCCACCTCCCTGGAGGGACGTCCCCAGCCCCTCTGGGGCCCAGATGTCCTCAGCCTCCGTGGCTGTGAGGAAAGGTGAGGACTGAGGGCGACCCACACAGCTGTGGCCTGGGTCATAGCGGTCTCATGAGGACAGGGCGAGTGACCCGTCACTACAATGGGACAGGGGGCCAGTCTGATCCCTTCTGCTCCTCCCACCCCCATTCCACGCAGTCAGGAGACTCAGCTCAGCCTGCTATGTTGTGAAGAGGTCCCTAACCACCTTCCAGGTGGGCTCAAGTTGGCACTGAGATGCTGTCTTTGAGTCTCTGACCTGACCTAGGGCACCCCAAGTCTACAGCCATCACCATCCTCAGGCTGGAAACTCTCATCCCAAGGCAATAACGGGGGCCCACCCTGCCCAGCTCCTGCTGTGAGGCAGCAGCGAAGCCTCGAACTGTAACACCCCAGCTTCCGGGTAGGGAAGGTCACGGAATAAACAATGGGAGCCAAACTTGTACAGTAAATGCGAGGGGTCTGCCAAGCAGCCATGACTCTCAGCTTCCCCTTCCCTAGCTGGCGGTGGAAGATCAGATCGGATGATTACGGTTTCATACTCATCCTGCAGACCGGCAACTGGGTCACTTGTTCCCATGGTTCTCGTCTGACGTGGAGGAGAGGGAGCCCTGTCCCCTGTCACCTCCCAGTGATGACACTCAGAGCCCTGTGACCTAAAACATTAGTCGGGACACTCTTCCGAGTCAATCAAAGCCCTGCACGCAGGCTTAGAGGATTCTAAACCTTCCTTTCCGTGTCTAGGAGTTCAGTCTTCCTGACTCAGGAAGGGAAATGATCTGGGTTTAAGAATCACATTTTTTTTTCCCCCCCTCAAGAATTGGGAAGGCCAGGCTGGGGATATAACTCAGCAGCCCAAGCGCCTGAAAGGTGAATATGGTCCTTTCAAGATTGATTTCAATGATATTAATTCTTAGCTAAATTTTCTTCCAATATTTATGTTTTTCTTCTAATATCCAGATAGGGGAGATTATCTTTGCCTCTTTTTTTTTTTTTGCCCTTACTAATGTCATTAATGTTATTCTGTACCAAATTTCAAAGGTGAAAAATGACTAGATTTTCCATTACAAGCCACGAAACCATTAGACACAGAAACCTACATTTAGCAGAAGAAATGCCCCTTGGTTCAGTGCAACGGTTTTCATTTAGTCTCTCAGCTTTATACGTTTTTAATTCAGCACTCTCTGCCCTTTTACAGCCTCAGCTGCTGCAAATCCGGGACTCTCCTTCTTAGACATTAAGCGGATTTTATTTCAAAAAATCACCGACAAAAAGGATGAGTTGAGGAAAGCCTTCCAGCTGCTCGATGCCGGCCAGGACCTGACGGTGACGAGGAGCGAGCTGAAGAGAATCATCACCGCCTTCCTGCTCCCACTCACCAGGGAGCAGTTCCAGGACGTGCTGGCCCAGGTGCGCGCGGTGGCCGCTCGGGACCCCCAGACTGCTCTCCCCGCGGGCCCAGGGGAGCAGCTGAAGTCGTGCCCGTTTCTCCTGCTTTCTTCAGTGGAGTTCTGGCCAGTGTGGAAGGTCATGGTCATCTTTGGCATGGTCGTATTTTGCACATAGCAGTGCCAGCCACTTTCTTCTAGTTTTTCTTTTCTTTAAAGCTTTTTTTTTTTTTTTTTTTAATATTTGGTCAACTTACATTTTGAAATTTAGTATTTTGGCAAGCACCCTTGCATCCAAGGGTATCAAGTATCACCCACCTGTGCTCGCCAGCGCACTGGGGTCCATATGTATCATACAGGGGCCACTCCTGAGGAGCTCGTGGCCCAGGGCGGCAGGAATTGGGTGGCAGACAGGGTTGGGCCAGGCCTGTTATAGGGTACCTGGGAGCTGAGGCAGGTGAGCTGTCTGTGAGTGAGAGGTGGTAGTGCTGGAAGACTATGTTTTTGTTTGTTTTTTTGGAGACAGAGTCTCACTATGTAGTTCTGAACTCACTGTGTAGCCCAGGCTGGGCTTGAACTCACAGTGATCTTCCTGCCTCAGCCTCCTGGTTGCTAGAATTACAGGTGTGCGTCACCACACCCAGCCCTATGCATAGGCAGAGAGACCAGCCTAGGAAAGCTGGCTGCTTGCGTAGCCTGCCTTGTGTATTCAGACAGCCTGGTGGAGTCTTTTCTATTTTCCGTGAAGGACGTGGGTCAGCTGGTGGGTAGAAGAGCCAGCCTGGGAGAGCACTTTGTGAAGGAGTTGGGTCTTTGTCGCGGACGTGGTAGGGAGCTTGTGAAGGCTTTGCCACAGGGGCATGGAGGAGGCGGGCCGCAGGCCAACCAATGGCGTGGACCCGCCGGGGCAATGGGAAGGAGGGAGCGAGTGTGGCCGGCGTTCTCGGGGTCTGCAGAAAGGGAATAGGGAAGCCGGTGGGAATTCAGCGTTCTCCAGGTTAAGGATCAGCGCAGCAGGGTTAAGTGCGGACAAGCTGGGCCAGAGCGTCAGCAGTGTTCCTTCCAAATCAGTGACGGAATTTGTACCCACACACGCGCACACACAGACAAACGTGAATACTACACGTCTGTTCCTTCTCAAATCATTCTCAACGGTCTGCCTTCGTGCTGTTTCACAGAATACCATGTGTTTGTTTGCTTGTTTCTGAGACAGGGTCTCACTATGTAGCCCACGCTGGCCTCAAACTCATGGCGATCCTCCTGCCTCTGCCTCCCGAGTGCTGGGATTACAGGCACGCACTACCACTCTCCGCTATTTCATAGAATTTTAGAGTCTGTTTCGTGTTAGAATTGGCTGTGTGACCCACCGCAACCCAATTCCTATACTTTCTACGCATGAGAATGTGTATGTCCTGAAAACAGTTGGTTCGGTGAATTTTTGTTATCGCCAAATTCCAGTCTGCAGTCAGGCCTGATTCCATCTCTGTCTGTCTGTCTGTCTGTCTGTCTGTCTCTAAATACGTACTGTTCTGTTATATCCTTTTGTGTTTTCCCATGTTATTATTCATTTTCTCTTGTCTTCAATTTCGTCTTTTCCTGAATGGGGAGGTTTTCAGCCGTATTTCCAAAAATTGTTTCTGCCTTGCCATGTCTTCTTTCAGATATTTGATACTGTCCCGCTGGTGGCTGAAGCTCTATTTTTAGAAATATGTTCTTGTCTCTGTTTTTCAGGTTGGATGATATCTATTGATCCAGCTTCAAACTTGCTGACTTGTTCTGATTCTCTGTATTCTGCCATGAAGCCCAGTCAGTGAATTTGTCATTTTAGATCTTGTATATCACAGTTCTAGGATTTTCATTTGGTTCTTGTGTGTGTGTGTGTGTTTCTGTGTGTGGTGCTGGTAATTGAACCTAGGGGCCCCGCACATGCTAGGCAAGTGCTCTATCACTGAGTTATATCCCCAGTTATCTTTCATTTTTTAAATTTTGAGTCAGTCTTTCTAAGTTTCCCAGCTTGGCCTTACATTTGCCATCCTTCTGCCTCAGCCTCCCAAGTAGCTGGGTTCACAGGCATGTGCCACCACATCTGACTCACTTCATTCCTTTTTATAGTTTCTATTTACTTGCTTACATTCTGTTTTTTCTTCAAGTATGAACCCATTTTTTTTTTACCTCATTGAGCACAGTTAAAATAGCAGCTTTAAAGTCCTTGTCCAGTAAGTCTAGCATGTTGTTCATCTCAGAGTTAGTCTAGGTTGATTCTCTTTTGCCTTGAAAAGGCTCATATTTCTATGGTTGTTCATATTTGAGCATATTTGGGAAATACCCCAGCCCAGAGCTGTACAAAGGAAATAGAATGTGAGCCATATTTGTAATTTAAAATTTACTAATAGCCACAAGAAAAGACAAAAGTTAGTGAAATTAACTTTAATAATGGTTTAACAAAACGTATCAAAATATTATTTGAGTACATAATCACTATTAAAATTATTAACGAGATATTTAACATTCTTGTCATGCCTTAAATCTTCAAACATTGCAAATACTTTCCACTTAAGTGGATTTCAATTCAGAAACTACATTTTCACTTGAAATACATTTTATATTGTGATATCCTAAAATGCACAGTTGCAATCACAGATTCGCACACTCATCTGTTCCAAGCATACTTAATGTTTTCTAATCACTGGATCGATAAAATTGTTAGATTTCTAAATTAGCTAGTATTAAGTAAAGCAAAAAAGTTTCAGTAAATCATGCAGATTGGTCGCCCTTCCAGGGCTCCAGAGTTGTGTGTGGCTCTGCCTGTCCTTTAGCCTCGCTGTGCTGAGCAGGAGGGGTGCTGTGGGGACCCTGGGTCCCACTAGAGTCCTCCAGGGACTGTGGACACGGCTACTGGTGGGCTCTTCTCTCAGCCCAGAAAAAATTCCTAGACAGAGAGTCAGAAGAGAAGTGAGTGAGTGAATTTACTGTAGAACAAAAGCAAAAAGGAGCATTTATTGTAAAGGAAAAGTAGAAAACACCCAGGTACTGAACCAGGAGGGGACGCACAGGTAGCCACAGGGACTCCCTGTCTAGGGTTTCTATTAAAAAAAAAAAGACTACACTGAACTAAAATTATCAGCACAAACAGAACAAAAACCATTTTTATTTATTTACTTACTTATTTATTTTGTCTTTTTGAGGCAGGGTTTCCCTATGCGGTTCAGGCTGGTCTTGAACTCACTTTGTAGCCCAGGCTGGCCTTGAACTCACAGCACTCCTCCTGCCTCAGCCTCCTGAATGCACCATCACACTTGGTCAAAGACAATTTTTAGAGCGGCAGGAATATCTTATTCCTGGACAAGAACGTTCCACCAATCCTTTGTTGAACTCCAGGCCACGGTGTCCTTTACAGAATCTCCCACTCCCTCTTCGGCTTGGCTTTTCCCTGGCTGCTGGTGCTGTCCGTGGAGCTCTCTTTGCCGGAACTGCCCCTGTTCTCCCCACCTCTAACGGGCCAGTGTTACGCTGAGAAATTCTCTCACCTTCCCTCAGGGCCTCGCTCATTCTGGTGCACGTTACGTTTTACGGGAACTGATCATTTAGATTCCTGTCGGGAGCCTCTCACTAGGTTAAGAAACTGACACCCAAGCCTTAGCAAACGGAACCAGAGACCAGCCACGCCTGCGCGGCGGGCTCCAGGTTCATCCTCCCCAGGTCTCTTTTCTCTCCCTGCTTCAGGTCCTTCTGCTTTGACAGGCAGTAGACTGGCCGACTCGGCCTTGCCCGCAGTGGGCGCAGCTCCTGTCTCAGTTCAGGCCTCTCATCCTCAGCCGCGTCTCTTTGGGCGGACCTGCACACGCATGACGCAGTGATCAGCTAGAAGCTTGGGACAGTTTCACCCAGAAATCGGTTCTCCTCTTCTCCTTCTCAAGTGAGAGGAATCCTGTTTTCTAGTGACTGCAGTTGCTCTGCGTTCTGCGCATTCGCCCTTTCAGCCAGGCGACAGTGGGTTACCCACTGGGGTTCTAGGCACGCTGCCTGCGCCCTCCAGCTAAAAGTCACCAACAATGGGGAACTCCATACCTGTATCTTCTAACTTTTCACCCCACTCTAAATCTCTGCTACAACTTCTGAGATTTCCCATCTTTTTTAAGCATACGCAAAGTTACGGAAAAGTTGGAATTACAGTGCAAAGAACAATTTTTTCCCAAACTGTTTGGGAGTAAGTTGTTCCTTTGCTTTCAAATGTTTTATTTATTTATTTATTGTCTTTTTTTTATTTCAAGGAGAATAAAACCAAACAAAATAAAGCAGAATAGAGTCAATCAAAACAAAACAATGAACATGGTACATGACTTCTAAAAAAGATGAAAGGAAATCAATAATGGTTACCATTATTGATTTTTTTTTTTTGGTATCTTCAAAATAACTGCCCATACCATCAGGCATAATAAAAATCAAACAATATCGTATAGAATAAAACCAATAAAAACAAAACAATGGGAGCAATACAGGACTTCAAAACAATAGTAAAACAACAGTGGTTACCATAATGCCTCTTGTTGTAGTCTAAACAGTTGCCTATATCATCAGACATAATATAATCAAACAAATCAAAATAGAATGCAATCACTCAAAACACAACAATGAAAGCAATACAGGGCTTCAAAACAAGGTAATAGGAAATCAATAATGGCTACCATAATATATTTTGTTATCTTTGAAATAGCTGTCCATGCCATCAAATATAATAGAACTAGACAAACCAAAACATAATAAAAACCAAACTAAACAGAACAATAAAAACAATGCAGGATTCAAATCACAATAATAGATTAACAATGGCCACTGCCTTCCCTTTTTAGACATTTCCTCCCCTTTCACTTTCATAATATGTATTGTGTATTTTGAATCCCACTAACTCCTTTAGTTTTTTATACTAGGAAGACAACACGATGTTCACCCATGTGATTCTGGATCATTTCATCCATGGGCATGATCTCAAATTATATCCATTTACCTACAAGAGCCTCAAGGTTATCTTTCTTTATAGCTGAGTAGCTTTCTATTGTATACAAATGCCATGTCTTTCTTGTCCACTCTGCAGCTAATGGGCAAGCTACCCCCACTTCTTTCTTGTTCCCTGTCACATAGGGCATTGTTCTCTCTCCTTTGACTTTCAGTCTATGAACCCCCTTTCTGGTTAAATGTGTTTCTCGTATAAAGCATATTGGTGGATCCTGTCTCCTGATCCACTCTGCCTGTGTTTCTTTTTATTGGTGAACTGAGGCCATCTACTTTAATTGTTATAGTCAGCATGCACTGCTTTGTCTCTGCCATGCTATTTTCCTGTTGTTGGCTGCCTAGTTTTCCTCTCTATTCAGTTTTCTGCCCTGCTCAGTGATCCCCCTCTGCTGCTGGTCCTGGAGCTGTGGTCTTTTTTTTTAATCTCTCTCTAGAATGTCCTTCAGTATTCTTTGTAGTGTTGGTTTGGTGGTCATGAATTCCTTCAGTTGTTCTTTGTCATGGAAGTATCTTGTTTCTCCATTAATTTTGACAGATAGTTTTGCAGGGTACATCAATCTGGGTTGGAAGTTGTTTTCTTTCAGGACTTGAAACACTTCACTCCAAGCTCTTCTTGACTTGATGGTTTGTGTTGAGAAGTCTGTTGTGATTCTGATGAGTTTTCCTTGATAGTTGATCTGTTTTCTCTAACAGCTTTTGGTATTCTTTTCTTGTGTTGACTTTCTGGGATCTTGATTATTATATGTCTGGGTGTAGATTTATTTTGGTTATGGTTAGCTGGAGTTCTGTATGCTTTGCTTATCTGAATGCCATTTCCTTTTCCCATGCTTGGGAAGTTTTCTGATATTATTTCTTTTTTTTTTTTTTTTTTTTGCAGCACTGGGGATTGAACTCACAACCTTGCGCCTGCCATACAGGCACTTAAGCCACTGAGCCAAACTCCCGGCCCTAGTTTTTTGAGGCAGGGTCGCACTGTGTAGCTCAGGTCGGCCTTGTGCTTGCGTTGTAGCCCAAGCCGGCCTCAAACTTACAACGCTCCGCCTACCTCAGCCTCCTGAGTGCTGGGATTAAAAGCGTGTGCCACCACGCCCAGCCTGATATTATTTCTGTAAATAGAGTTTTAATGTCATTTGTACTGACCCCTG
>RJWM01038444.1:0-16760 GCA_004363535.1 Dasyprocta punctata | reverse complement strand
TGGCGGTCAGTGGCCTCTGATGACCGGTGCCTGCAGACCGAAGGAGTCACCATGTGGACGCTGAGTCTGCTCCTTACTGGAGCTTTCCCTCAGTCCTAAAAACACTGCTGTTGCGGATGTCCCTTGACTGAAACCCCAAGGAGCTTGGTCTCTATGTTTAAAGACCTCCTTTTGCAGAAACCATCTAGTCACCCATAAATTCGTACTGAGCACCATGGCCTTCTTCTGGAGCTTGTTCTCCCATACCTTTTCTCTCCAGCATCTTATCTCTGCTCCCATCGCTGTGCCTCCCCTCTTATCCCACAAAGCTCGAAGCCAGAGGTGCCTCCTAAAGTCCTCTTACTTGATATCTCCACTGTAACACGCCACCTTCATGGCACTGGGTCCTGTGTGTGGTGCTGTGTCCTCTGAACTTCATCCTATTGCTTCACAGCCTTCAGACTGGCAGTGCTACCCTCCCTGCCCCCGAGCTGTGTTTTAGTCTCAAAGCCCTCCTGAATTGCTCAGTAGATATCTGTTGAGTAAATAAATGAATATATGAAGGATTCTGTCTCTCCGAAAACAAGAAAAAGAGCCTTAATTTGATTCCTACTCTTGCTAAGTTTGTAAATATGGAAGATAACTAATGCAGAGGGCAGTCTCTCCCTTACACATGCTGATAGATAGCATGCCAGGCAGTCTTGGTAGTTTTCAGACAAATCAAATTAGAAATGGTTGTA
This sequence comes from Dasyprocta punctata, assembly GCA_004363535.1. Taxonomy (NCBI): domain Eukaryota; kingdom Metazoa; phylum Chordata; class Mammalia; order Rodentia; family Dasyproctidae; genus Dasyprocta; species Dasyprocta punctata. The sequence continues at coordinate 16,041 of RJWM01038444.1, read as the reverse complement.
CTCATTTGGAAAATCAAGAACTGGCTTTGAATTCTTTCCCCACAAATTAGATTCTATCGTTTTCCCCTGCTTATAAATGCTTGATTGGCTTTGTTTGATGCCTCATGATTGAAGCTCAGCCTTGCGCTGCTCGCTCCGTTTTTTGCTCACCAGGGTGTTGTAATGTTGGGATGATGATTAAAAACAAAACAAACGCCCACCATGAAAACTCTTTGTAAATAACAGCTCAGCACAGGGATGTATCTCTTGGAAGTAGCACATTTAAGAAACTCTGAAACCAGGCAAGGTAAGCAGAACATCAAGCTGGGTCTGCTGTATTCCCCTGGGGTCTTAAAAATTGAGGTCAGCTGCACCTGGCTTATCATCTCCACAGCAGGACCTCACTGGCTGTGCTGGAGGAGTCCCGCTGGGAACGGACTGTCCTCCCGTCCCCTCTCTCTGCCCTCCCCACGGTGATTTCCTCTGGCTTCTGCCTTTATTTCCAGGCTTGAGACCCATCCTGACTTCCTCGGTGGTTGATCACCAGCCTCCCTGAAGGGTTGGCCTCAGGCCCTTTCCTGACAGATGGGGAGGGTCCCTGTCCCTTTTCATGCTTCCTGCGTGAGAGGAACCCAGCCCAGGGTCTTGCTGCTGAGCTGGTGCACAGGGGTTGGGGAATGAAGACCCAGGAGATGGGGCTTGGGCTGGGGGGCAAGCAGTCTGAGAAAGACGGACGCCTGTGCGTGGTGTCCGCACGCCTCCTAGTTTTGCTTGTGTTCAGGTTATTGTTTAAATCACAGCGGATGAGAACATTCTAAAGTGAGAAAACAGCTAAATGGCTTCAGTCAATAATAGTCAGTTGTGGAAGGGGTCATTGCATGCTGAAATGATTGTGAAAAGAATAAGTTCAATATAACAAAGTTAGAGCAGAGGAAAATGCCCACAAATGAGAATGGTAAATGAACAATTCATCAGAAATGACACATGGCAACCATAACCAAGGTTTGTGAAGCCAATGCAAGATTGGCAAATAGATAAAAACCTTGAAAGAAGTCTGATTTCCTAGTAGAAAGAAAAGGCAAAGAAAACACACCTAAGTGGGAAATTCAGGCAGCTACCTGTTGCTACTAAGGTCTAAAGAGTGTCATGTGCATCAGTGACCTCAACTAAGCTAGCAACAGGATTTGGTGAATCATAAAGCTGTAAAATGAATGTGCATTCATCTGTTTGTTAAGATCCCTGTTCTCTGTCCTGCTAGCTCCATGTTATGGCCTAGTAAGTTATGACATTTCTGCCATATTCTGGAAACTGGCTGTGTTGTCTTGTAAACAACCAACTCATGCTGGATTTTGGGTTGAGGCGTGCTCTACAGAACAAAGGTCAGTTAACTCACTGTCCAATGCATCTCAGTCCACTCCGACTGTTAGCGACTCATGTTCCGACCCCTATGGTCCTTCCTCATTGGGTCCACAGCAGAGCATCGGCGTCTGAAGTCAGTCCCTCTGTATAAAAGGTAAGTGTCAACTGTTTAGCTAGTTCTGCAGCCACATGACAAAGACTTAAATGACTCCGAGTTGTGTCTGTCAGGAGTGTTTCAAAAGGGAAAGCTGCTGTCATGATACACCCGCCCATCACTCACGAGGAGATCGCTGTAATTATGTTATTGCTCCAAAATATCCTTTTAGATGAGCTCCTCCACCATAAATGATAGCTTTTAGTTGGATGAATTTTATTGGATTTCAGTCAACATTTGACACACTTCTGATTTGGCGGCCTGGATATGTCCAAGAGAGAAGATGCTTCTCACAACCTGTATGCAGTCTCATTATTTTCCTCTGGTTTTACTGTACAGTCCCCAGAAAAACACTCTAATAAGTAACTGGCTTGTAACTTCTCTCATTTAGTAACCTGAAATAAAGTTTCAACTACTCTAATTCCTCATACAGGTCATCATTTACCTTGTATTCTCTTTGTAAAATATTTTAGAATGCATTTTTAGGGAAAGAGAAAAAAAACACAATCAGTTAGCTGGCTGTCATACCCTGGTAGAAGTGTTTAAAAAGATTAAGTTTCTTATTTTTTGTATCATCATATATAGTTACAGATATGATCATATATAGATATATCATATATAGTTGTGATCATTAACATCTATGATGATCCTTGGTTTCTTTCCTAAAGAGAGACAGAAATTGGGAGGAAAAAGGCCAACGTTTCCTTTTGTATCCTCTCAGTCATTCATTGAAAAAGTTGTGAAATTTGTAAAAGACTCATATCAACAATAGAATGATTCAGAAGATGCCTAACTTCCATCAAAGAAAATACAGTTGATAAAGATGTGTGTCTTCAGCCTGAGACACCCAGCAATGAGAGAACACATAGGAACCCTTGAACCAACAACTCAAGCATATTAAAAACAGAAACTAAAGTTCTAGATGTGACTCAGCTCTGCTCATTTAGAAAAGTATCTCACTGGAGAAAATAGAGAAGAAGCTTATGGACAATGTTAGATACCTAAAGTACGATCTCACTGCATCCTAAACCAGTCCATCTTTTATTAGAATTTCTCTTAGTTACAGTGGGACACAATAAGGATCAGAGAGATGATACGGTGTTTCTCACTAAATATTCATGACAAAAACTATGTTCTGCCTAAATGTAACAGTCTTATTTTCTTCTCAAAATTCAAAGCGAGTTACCTAGTTACCAATATCCTCTTATGTAAGGCTCATGCAGTTCTCAAAAAGAAGCTAATTTATTACAAAGTACTACAAAAAAAAAAAAAAAAAAAAAAAAAAAAAAAAAAAAAAAAAAAAAAAAAAAAAAAAAAAAACCAGGAGAAATTTCTGTAGGTAGCACATTGAAAGCCAGCAGAGAGGACAGCCACGACAGGGATGGAGGTGTTGGAGAAAGCCTCAGGTGTGAGCGAGGAGGAAGAGAAAGGTCCACCGGGCGTGAAGGTGGGCGCGAGGCAGCAGGGGCCCACGTGGTGGAGGGGAGCAGGGTGTAGCATGGTCAGCAAAAGGAGATAGAGCGAGTGAGCTGCAGACCTTTCATTTCCTATTAGTTTCATTGCGCTCTGCTTAGGCCAGTGCTGGTGACCGGGACGCAGCGATCAAGTCAAGCGATGGGCTGAAGCCCATTGCGTGGGTGGAGGGGAATGGGAGTCGCCCTGATCCTCTCGCCTTTCCTGTGATGGGCGCCGTCTATCACGTGTACCTGCAAAATCCTGAGAAACAAGCTTCCTTTGCTCCTTCTCCCTCACTGTTATTTGTGTTAGTCGGCTTTCTCCAGAGAAGCAGAAGCAAGATCTTTATTATGAGCAACTGGCTCACTTGAATACCCAATGAGTTTGAGAAATAGGCAACTGGAAGGTATAAAGCCCAGTCCAAGGACGTTGAGGAAGAGCAGATTAAATGGCCCAGCTCTCAGAAGGAGGCATGAAACAAAAAGACGTGAGTCTCTCCTGCTTTCGCCTTTGTTCTCCTTGGGGAAAATATATAGGACAATGCCCAGGCACATTGGGAAGGACAGTCTACTTACTCACTGATTCAAATGCTAATCTCGTCTTGAAATACCTTCAGAGACCCAGAAATAATGTTGAATCTGCACATCTTATGACGAGTCCAATTGACACACTCAGATAAGACTTCTAGACTTTCATGCTGAGCCCTCAGCAAACCCTCCATTGTTTTCCACTGGACTGACACAGCGGTTGCCTGTGTGGTGATGTGTGGCAGCCTTCTTCACACCCGGTGCGCTTCCCAGCCCTAAAGACAGCGCCGAGGAGTGAGAAGACTCCCAAAGACAGTGCGGACGTCCGTCTCAGTTACTGTATCAGCCCCTCCTCACCCCTTTTTGGTGCCCATTTTCCCATAGGATAAAGTTCCAGCACTTCGACATTGTCTAAAAGTGGATATGATCTGGACTAGATTTTCCACTTCACCTTGCCTATGGTGGTATTGGCTTCAGAGCTACAGCTATGTTTTCAAATCCTAAATATTCTGCAGATTTTCCTGCCTGAAGCTTTTGCAGATACTTCCTTCCTCCACTCAGTTCATGGTTACTCCTGTTAATCTTAAAATCTCAGCATCAGCGTCACCTTCCTAAGGAATCCTTCTTTATTACCCTAGATAAGGATTAGCTTTCTTTATTGCTGTCTGCCTACATGCCTCTGCATAGAAGTTATTGCACTAGACATTTCACCCCAACCTTCATAATGAAGGCCTCCCTGGGGAAAATAGATTAACAAAAATCATTTGTTTCTTTCAGTGATACCACCTTTGTTGTTCTGTTTCAAGGGTTTGAGCATCCATAGGAATCCTTCAAGCTTCATGGGTCAGGTAGAAAATAGTATCACTTTTGTTATTTATACTAATCAGCAAAGTGTTTTTACAGAAATGTGGGCACTTTCTAAGGTGGTTCATAAACAAGCCTCTAGGATTTCAAGTACCGTACTCCAAAGATTAGAATTAAACTGCTTATTTTCTAATAAATATGATGTTCTGTATTTTGTAGGCTACAAAATAAGGAAACTTCTGGAACTCTAGAAAAGAGTTAAAGAAAACACTGTTCATGATGATGGTTAAAAAAAGTTAGTGGGGACTGCCACAGTAGGGTTTTGTAGCAGAAAAGAGAAATTGAGCTCAGCTCTGAATATGGCAGAGAAAAGTTCAGATTTATACAAGACAGACGAGGGTTAGTGGATGGAAAACTACTTAGTAGAAGAGTGATTCTTCGCTGTACTCTCCCAACACAGTTTTTGTTGCATGTGAGCCACCATGACAAGATATCAAAGGCAATCAGGCTAAGACTAGTGAAATTTTGCTATAATGTTTCCTAAAACTGGAATAATTGGGACAAGGTCAGAATCTAGTGTCAGGCTCAGTCAGGAAGAGAGAGGACTCAGGGGACCTTAGCTGGAGTTGTGCCAAGAGTAGCGTTCTTTGTCAGAAGGAAAGCATGACAGATGTAATTTTGGAATCCCCAAAGGACAAGTGGTATTTCCGTCTTTGTCCCAGCTCTATGTGGGCAGCGTGAGCCTTGGAGCAGGACAAGTGTTGAGCATGTTTGAGTATGCTCCCTAAGGTGTGTTGTCAAAATCTTGGCCCTGAGTTTGGTGGCACTGGTGTAATAATAGCTTTAAAAGATGAGGCCTATTGAGAGGGGTTGCATCATGGCGGGTGTTGCCCTCTGGGGAGATTCTTGCTGATCTCATGAAGGTGTTAATTTTTACAGGAACATATCCTTGTTATCAAGCAAGGATATCTGTGTTTGATTCCTTCTGCATGTAGCCATTTCCTAGCCAAGAGCCCCTCATCAAATGCCAGACTAATAGGAAGACTTCATCTTAGATGTTCAACCTCAAACCTGTCCCCCAAACAGAATTCTTTTCTTTGTTACATCCTCAGCCTCAGAACTGTGTGTGTGTGTGCGTAGCAGAAAACAGACCAAGGCATGCATGAGGATGGATGTATAGGACACTGAGATGTGCCATCTTGGGAACAAAGGGGGTCCAGTGGCCTGTGGCAGTCACTGCCGGTGGGGGGCTCCCCAAGTCTTGACCAGCAGATTCCATCAGATGCTGGAAGCCACCATTCAACAGGACTCTGTGGGTATAGTCCAGGAAGGCACACCAGTCACCGAGAATTAGTGTTTCCACTGTCAAATGACTTGCCATTTTTGGATAGTGAAAAAGTCAACAGACCTTAACAGATGAGGAGAAGATGAAAAGATCCATGCCAATGTACTGGCTCCCTTTCACTCTCACCTGTGAGACCAGCACTGGTTAGTTTACCTTCAAGATTCAGCCACAATTCACCTTTTTATCAAGGTCCCGCTGCACCGGTTAGTTCACCTTCAAGATTCACCTTTCTGTCAAGGTCCCACTACAGTCATAGTGTACACTTCATGGCTACAGAGTGCAAAGTGTTAGGGCCACGTTTATGCATAAAACTGCTAAACCCCTGTACTTAATGCCCTTGAGAAATTCTGAGGGAATGCTGACATACTGGATCAATTAGATAGTGGAATGGGTGGAATCTGAGGAATGAAGTTCCCTTTTGGAATAAGAGGGATGAGATTTGAAAAAGTGGGCAAACAACATATACAGGGAAGAACTTAGCTCGCTGACCATTTCTCATGTCTGGTTTCCACAAAATTCTGAAGTAAATTTTTTTCTTAGGTGCCATTTCTTGTCAACTAGTTGGGTCTCAGTTGGTACTTTGAGGGTTGTCACAAGTAGAATTATCACAGATGGTCAACTAGTCCATTGCTGAATTCAAAAGCAGCGCCTTCACACGCCGTTAACTTTCCCTACTCCCGTGGGGGAAGGCGAGTACTGTGGCTACTCAAAACCGCAGCATTTCCCCAGCTGAGATGGGATTGAAAGCAAAAGTGGCCAGCAGCAGCTGCGTGATGGGAACCGGAGCCGGAAACACACTTTGGTGGCAAAGGAATTTCTCATCTACTCACCGGTCTTTTCTCCTATTCACCCTTAGATTTACCATTGGACAGCATAGTTGTATCATCTGTTAAAAACCAAGAAACCTTAGACAACGTTGGTAGCTGCCTAAGGGCAAAATAGCACAAGGAAGTGTGAAAGATAGAACAGGAAAAGGAGAGAGGACAAGCACTACAGGAAGCCAGAGAAAAAGCCACAGCAGGGCACACACCTTATGCAGGTTCCTTTTCTTGACCCCTGGTAAGCAAGGGCTGATCACTGCTCATGGTTTTACATCAACCAATGAGAACACTGAGGTCGTTTATGTGAAGTCCTTGCTCCAGGGCTCCGATCCAAGGATCCCTTAGATTTTGCACTCTTCTCACTAGTTATTAAGTTGATCCCATTATCTGTGGCATGGAGGGAGGCCAGAAAGGGAACTGCCAGACCTTTGCCAGAAGTGAGTGAAGTCTTTCAAGTCCTCCACTGTCCTGTGGTCAGCCTTCCATGGATATCATTCAGAGAGCACTGAGAAGGGGGCTTGGGGCGAGATGCATTTTGTACTTTAATACAGTGAGGCATGTTTATAACCTCATTTGTTTGTCTTATCTTCCTTATGATGTTTCCTATGATGAAACTTCCTTATGACGCTACTTCTTCTACAGCCTCAGACTTTGAGGATGGCTTCACTCTGGTGCTTGTGTTAGTGCAGGAAATGACACAGATCTCAGGGTACAGAAAGAGGGAAGGGAAATTAACTTCCCTGTAGTGCTTTTGTGCTTTTGTTTTTTGCTTCTTTCCAAAGACAACACTCTCCTATTATTTTGTTTTGAAATTCTGTATCATCGCTTTTACTCTTTTGTTTGTTATTAAAACAAAATTTTAAAAAATGACAGCTCTCTTACAATTAGGGTATCATCAACAGAGATTATTCCTTCTTGAAAGGAAACTTACAAAAAAATTTAAACAGGTGTGAGGGAAAATGCAGAAATGCATAACTTTTTAAACATGGTCTCGGAGCTGAGGAGGTAGTTACTAGCCATGGTGACTAAATGCAAAAGACTTCCAAATCACACACGAACTTTTCTCGCATGGTCACTGCTAACAAGAGCTATGGGATTTGTTAAGCTATTTGCTCTTCCTAAGCCCAGTGTGTGCACCCTGTAAATAAAAATGTAATACAGTGTGGCATTCTGCACAGTATTTACAGGAGACATAAGTAAGTGCTGAGTTTACTGGACGGCATGGTGGAGCAGTATAAACTGGGGCCTGTTTTTTGATGGATATCAAAAGTCTTATTCTTTGACCCATTAATTAACTTCTGGTGATCTATTCTAAAGAGAAAAAAAAACCTTAAATTGTTATAATAAATGATTCATGAAAAGATATGCTCACAGCTGCATGATTAATGAGTGAATCATTAGTAAAGCAGGAGCCCTGCTGGAAGTTTGTGTGCTCATCATGTGTCTGCCGGAGCACAAGACTGTCATAAACAAACACGGCCAGGACCCAGGGAAGGAGGTATTGAATTTGGACCACTAATTTGCTCTAGGACTTGTGCTTAACTCTGCTGCTTAGCCACCTTGGTAAACTCAGGCTTCTGTTAAAAACCAGCGTCTTCCGCTATGGAATCTCGCCTGGTCACATAAGTGGGGAGAAGTCTCACAAATGTTGAGCTATAGCACCATGCATAAAGTCTGTTTTGTGGCTTAGAAAAGAAACATTTACAGGAAATGTGATATGTGTGTAACTATTGGGCTGAGCTTTCTTCAGTGTGCTCACTGCAATGTTGTGGAAGTGAATGTTTGGTGCCTAAAGGGGACTGAGATGGAAAATAAGCCGTGGTTTATTATGGAATTTGCAATGTAAATTCCAAGTAGCTTTCATAATGTAGCACCTCTTCACAATTCCTGCAGTATTTCAGGCTTTCTCTTTACCCATCCACTGGAATCAATCCTAGCTTGTGGCTCAGCTGAGCTCATAGATCCCTTTTTCCAGTTTCCCATAAATTCCTGTCATTCTCGAAGAAATTTTGACCCAGTCTTCCTTGACTTATGCATAGAATAATTGTCTTGGTTACTTTTTCTCTCATTCCTGAGACAAACTACATGACTCCTAAAGTGAAAGAAGGAATGGTTTATTTAGGTTACACTTTTTGGAGGTTTCAGTTCCTACTCAGCTGGCTCCAAGGCAGGGTGGCATGGCTAAGGGGCAGCTGTTCATGGTAGCCATAAGCAACAATAGTGAACATGGCAAAAATGGGCAAAGCACGCCTCCTTCCCTCTCTTGTATAGTATGCCAGCTACCCACCCTTGGGTGGGTGCAGCACTCACACCACCAATTCCAGTGCTAGACACCAAACCAATCACAAATGCTAGATTTAGGCTCCTCCATGACTGCATAAGGCTTGGGGGGCCATCCAAACACAAACCATAGCATTCCACCCTTTGCCCCAAAAGACTCATGCACATCCTTTATGCAAAAGACATTTAGTCCATCTCTAAGAGTTGCCAAAGTCCTAACGGTTTCAGCATTGCTGAAAAGTTCAAGTGCCAAGTCTCCCTTGAGATGTAAGGCAAACTCTTAGCTGTAACCCCCTGTACAAATGAAAACAAGGTTAAACTTCCAGAATACAATAGCACAAGATAAACATTACCATTTGAAAAAGGTATAAACAGGATACAAATGATTTTAACCAAAACAAGTTCAAAATCCAGAAGGGCAAATACTAAGTCCTGGAGTTCCATGCTTAGCATCTGAAGCAATCTGGTTTTGAGCTTCAAAAGGCTTGAATGACTCCACTCCCATGGCACTTCTGGTGGTTATAGGTCCCAGGGCTTCTCTCTTAGGCCCACTTTGCTCCCTCTTTGCAGGTTTCCTTAGACAGTCCATGTTCCTGGCTTTTTCATACTTCTGTGTTCTCCATTGTTCCTTTGGCTTCACACTCACAGTTTCACACACTGCCCTCTCAGGGGCACACTGCCTGCCCTCCCAGGCCCTCTGAAATTGGGGTGAAAACCTTTCTAATCTCAGAACCTGAGCATTCTCCATACACCTAACACCAGTGCCACATGGATGGTGCCAAAGTCTGCTGCCAGCTGGAGCAGTAGGTAGGCTTTCCTCTCTCTTGATTGTAGGGGTTGAGTACCTGGATCACTGGGCACTCTGAACCTGATTGTGAGGAACAGATTCTTTATGCCACTATCATTCTAGAGCCCAGTGTGGCCACCACCACCCATTCTGGAACATGGCACGCTGTGGCTTTCTCCTCCAAACAAAGTCTTTCACTTTTGGGACTGCGAAGTGTGGGGACCTGCTCCTTCCTGTGATGCCCCCAGGACATCTTTTTTTATTTCTCTGTTCCTTCTCAGACATTGATATCTTAGATCTCTCTTTACAGCCCACAGCTTTACTGGGGCTTCCTTTCTGTCCAAACTCACATTTCAAATCACCCTGCTGGGCTCTTTGCTCTTGATTTTCAACATAGATCTGGCTAAAAGCCTCCAACAATAGCCATGCCACCACCTCAGCATTTGACTGCCTAGAAATTTCTTCTGTCATATTAATTAATCTGCCGCCTTTAATCTCAGTCTCAGGCAGCCTCTAGACATAAACAAAATGTAGACAAACTTTCTGCCAAGCTATAACACACATCATCTGGAGTCCAACAGCCAATGCAGTCCTTTTTCCTGGCAGAAACCTCTTGAGCCTGGTCTTTACTGGCAGGACTTTTGTCAGCCTTCTGGTCTCCTGAGCTCTGACCAGCATCTCCCATACAGAACAGCCTAAGGCATTCCAGCTGTACTGTTTCAGGTAACATCTCTGAACTTTTCCAGAACCTTTTTATAAGCCATTTCAAAGGCCCTTGAATCACACAGTCAGGTATAGTCAAAGCAACAACCCCACTCTTGGTACCAAATTCTGTTTAGTTACTTTTTCTCTCATTGCTGAGACAAAATACCTGACACCCAAAATGAAAGAAGGAAAGGTTTACTTAGCTTATAGTTTTTGGAGGTTTCAGTCCATACTGAGTTGATTCCAAGACAGGGTGGTGTGGCTAAGGGGCAACTATTCATGGTGGGATGTAAGTGACAGGAGAGAAAAGGGCAAGAAGGGAAAAGCATACCTCCCCCACTTACATTGTATGGCACCTACCCAACTCATGCCACCAATCCCAGTGCTAGACAGTGAACCAATCACAATCGCTAGACTCAGCCACCTCTATGATTACGTGAGGCTTGGCGGCGGGGCATCTATACACATACCATAACAATAATCTATTTAGTATTCTTCTTGGTTCTACTCTAGATATACCCAATATTCCCCAGATTTGGTCCTCTCATCCATGCCCACACTGTGTTCTACAAATGCTGTTATTAAATTGACCACATGACCACTGTCACTCGACTGCTTCTCTGTCTAAATAACATCTACAGAGCCAGCATCAAAGTGCTTTCCAACTCTGCTTCTGCTTGCTTTCCACATGACCCTCAGTGATCTTTCCTGCCTCACCCACCGTGTAGAACGTCGACCTCCCTATCACTGTCCAGCAACGCCATTTTATTTTTCTCCCCAAGCTTTTTTGCACAGTATGCTTTGGTGTGAAAATGTCAAGCAGGGCACACTCTCTCCTCTTCATTACCATCTCCTTCCATGCCAGCATCCCCCCAGGTGAAACCTTTGCTTGTCTAATGATTTCTTTGGCCAAACTCCTGTACAAGTTGCTATCTCTCTCTCTTTTAGCATATGCCACACTGTAAGTAAGTTTTTCTATGTGTTTCTCTTTAAAGCTATCTCAGAGCTTGGCATATAGTTGCCTTGACATATGGATTTATGCAGCAAGTGAATGTAGTTATTTTTATATCTTGGGTTCCCTAGAAAATGTTGATATGTCTCTCCCCCTCCCTTCCTGGAGTCTCAGATGGCCCTCTTTACAGATATCATGGTGACCCTTAAAACTGGAGCAGAAAACACTCTTGTGAGTGTATTTGGGCAAAGCTGACATATTGTTTTTGCCTTTAAGATCTTGCAACTGAATATGGAACGATCCTGAAATTAAGGTCAGCTCCAGGTGGTTGTTTACATCAGCTGTCAGATTGCAGAATAAAAAATGGCTTTTATATGTTTGATTTTTATTGTTTTCCAGGGCAATGTCACTTTTTCCTGCTCCGAACCACAAATTGTTCCCATCACATTTGTCAACTCCAGCAGCAGTTATTTGCTGCTGCCCGGCACCCCACACATTGATGGGCTCTCGGTGAGCTTCCAGTTTCGAACATGGAACAAGGATGGTCTGCTTCTGTCCACAGAGCTGTCTGAAGGCTCGGGGGCCCTGCTGCTGAGCCTGGAAGGTGGGATCCTGAGACTCGTGATCCAGAAAATGACAGAACACACAGCTGAAATCCTCACAGGTACCATCTGCTGACTCCCTCTGGGACGGTTTCTTTTGTCCTGTTTACTTTCCTTTGGGAGGCTTTCTTACTGATTCCCACAGCCAAGGTTGAAATTCTGACCAAACAAACAGAAAAAAAAATAGGAAAAAAAAAAAAAGAAAAAAAAGAAAAAAGAAAAAAACCACATTGAAACTCCCAGGGTTGTAGGATGGCCCAGGATTAGCAAATTTATTCTGAGTCTGAAAAACGAGCATTTTCTTTAATTAGGAAAAAGACAACAACGGTGAATTCAGAATTAGCTAAACTTTGTCTAGTCTTCTAATGTGTTTGTTACTCAGAGGTCTCATTAAGGAAGTGGAAATAGGACTCCCACAAAGGCAGGCCCAGCGTAGTCGAGACCTTCCAGGACCCCTCTGGGAGGTCCTACCTGGAGCTAGCATAGGTCACCTAGGATCTGCACCAAGGGAGGGGCTCTTTTCTACTTTAGATGAGAAAAGAGGAATCATATTAATAGTTTCTAAATAATGTGTTACAAAGTAATGTAACTGATTGGGAATCTATCCAGCTTCCAAGTCTATATTTTTCTTTTAAATAATCTTATCACAGGATTTATACTTGCCCCAAATTCTATTTCAAGCATAAAGATTAGTGAACCTTTAATATCACTCTCAAATGTGCTTTTAAATTATTAAGTAAATGCTCGTGCACGTAACACCTAACTGTGCCAAATCGGTTTCAAGGGTCCCCCAGTGGCTGAGGTCTCAGGAGCCCGAGCACTGAGGAGCTCAGATCTCCACATGTCAGGACATGGAGCGGGTCTAGGGCTTCCCTGCTTCCCAGAACTCGGGTGTCCCGCAGGTTGTCCCCGCTGTGGTGCGGCGGGGCCCTCTCCCTCCTCCTCCACTGGCTGTCCTCCCTGTTTCTCCTGTCCTTCCAGCAGCAGGGGGCCTTCTTACCTGACATGCACTCACTGTCCCCGGATCACTGACCAGGCCCTGGGTGAGAGTCAGAGGCGCTAATCCCATGAGAAACCTTCAGTTCTCAGCCTGCACCGACTGCCCCTCTGCTGTGCGTGCATGACACCACAGGACACTTTTCATTAATTTTAAGGTCTTTTTTTCCCTATGGAGCCATCAGTTTTATTATGCAAATACAGGAAAGAAGATTAAATTAAATATTAAAGTATATAAATTAATGGTTAAGATATGATCAGGGCACGTGATAGCCTTAAATGCCAGTCAGGGTATAAAAAGTCCTGAAAGTTCCTCTGCTTCCTGTGCTGTGGCCCAAGATAAACTCTGTAACTTTGTCTCCCTTGTCTACTGGAGCATATTTGTTAACTATAGCTATAAAACAGCAAAATTTAGTGGTTGAAAACAATATTTTTTTCTGCTTAATTTCTGTGAGTCAGAAATTCAGTGGCAACTTGGTTGTGGCTCAAGGTTGCATAAGATTGCAATCAAACTCTTGATCTGGCAGCAGTTATCACAAGGGGGATGATTTCAGTGGGGGAGGCTCTGTGTCAGTGGCTATTGACAGGACTCAGAATATCCACCTCTAAGCATAGCCTCATAGGCTCCCAGTAGACTGCCAAGAGAAGGGGGCGTGCAAGACAGAGCTGTAGTCTTCTTTTAACCATGGACTGAAACTGTATTCACTAGAAGCAAGGAAATAAGTCCAGGCCATGTGAAAGTGGAGGGGTTACACACGATCATGAATATTAAGAGTACAAATCATTAGGAGTACAAATCATGAATTTAGAGAGAGAGAGAGAGAGAGAGAGAAGGAGAGAGGCTGAGAGACAGAGAGAGAGGAGAGAGACCAAGAGACAATGAGACAGAGAGAGACAGAGACAGAGAGAGACAGAGAGAGAGAGAGAGAGAGAAGGAGAGAGAGAGGCTTCATAAGGTGGCCATTAAATGAGATAATATATCTCCAAATACGTAAAAGACTGTTGACAAGCTATTTTAAAATTTCCTTTCCTTCCTACGCAGTCAGGGCCTACAGTTAGAAGGGTTCTCATTCCACAGGACCCAAAGAGCTATGGATGAAAATGTACAGTCAGAAGAGTTCTATACAACCTATTAGATTTCAGTAATGGAAGTCAGTTACTCACTTAGAATTATAATATTTTTCATGCTCACAGTTATGAAAGTTAAACCTCAGTCCTCCTTCTTTGGAGAAGAAAAATGTGAGCTTGCGCTGGGCTGTTTCTCTCTAATCGGTGAATGTTTGAGTACAGAGACTTGTAGGCCTCAGGTCAAAAATGCAGTTTTAATGTAGTACAGGCCCTGGTGCGGCGTCGCTCTTAAGAATCCAGGTGCTGCTGTATTATTAAGCACATGTCTGTCCATTAAAATGCATTTATGACTGAAAGAGAGGCAGCTAAAAGCTGCCACTTCACCAACGACGAAGGGGGAAAATCATCAGTTTTTGCAGACCTGTCTCTCAAATATTGAAACAAGTACAGGGAAATTTTAAAAATGTGCAGCCTGAATTCTAGAAATATGTCTCAGAAAACGCTTACATAATTCTTGCCCCAGGGAAGCTTTCCTGCATTTTGAAAAATTCCAGTTTCTTAATTTGTATTGTAAATGGATCAAGATTTTGTGTTTTGTGGCACTTTTCTACCAGAAAAGAAGGAAACAACAAAAGTCACAACAGCAACCACCAGAATAGTTCTGTCTTCCCTTCCAATTTTAAAGAAGCTGGTTTTGAAACAATCTGAGATCTCGCAGACTTCATGAAAGACAAAAATCCCATATGAACAATAAAAAATAATGACAATTATCCCAATAATTTGTGAGGGCCAGCCCAGCTTCCCTTGACATGTGTTGTGTGACATAAAACCAAACACAGCAACACATTTCATCACCGCCTCAGGCAATGCAGGTATTCGAAAATGGATTGGTACCTGCCTCCTGTGTTTGCAGTATCCTAGCTCTGAAAGTAAAGTCACTTCCTGTGGGAAGGACAGCACAAGGATGCCCCCAAGCCTCGCCCTGTGCCTGCCTTTCGGGAGGGGGTTACGGGCTTTCTGCATTAGGCATGAGGAAGAGACTTGCAAAGTAAATATGCACCCTCAAAATAGAGTCTGCAGCCAGCTGTCCCAGGGGATCAGGTTTCAGCAGAACAGGACAGTGGTGTTTCTAGGTTTTTCTTCTCAGTGAGAAAAGGCGAAGGACCCCATTTCACTGCAAGCGATGTCAGAGTGGAACCAACACCCATGGCAGGTCTTCTGCTGGTCAGGGTCTGCTCCAGATCCTTATCTGCACTATCCTAGGGGGAAGCGCTCTCAGGAAACTGATGAAGTGGGGTTTGTGCTTCCCATTCACACAGAAGGAGATCAAGGATCACAAGATAGATGCAGGGAACCGCAATGATGGCCTGTGGGTCCTAACTCACGCCCTTCACACTGTATCCTTTTGCCATCCAATTCCATTGTTTATCAGTTCTTCATCATACAGAAAGGGACCCTGCTTTAGATGAAAGATCTACAAACAAATGTGAAGTCAGCTATTAATGCGTATGGTATTTAGGGTCTGCCATTTTGCCTTTCTAAGCATTTTACCAGTTGGAAATCATGTAAAGTAGGGAGTTCATTGTGGTTCATTTTTGCTAAGGTTGCTACCTAATATAAAACAAATCTTACGTATTTATATATTAGCATACACAAATATTCACAGAATATGCATGATGTGGTTGTAAAATACTTTTGACCTTCAGTGTGGATTCTGCCCAGGGTTTATTATATCGTCTAGGATAAGGACAAATGCTCCTCCGCGATGTGAAGTCTGTGTCACTGGGGTCACTCTGCTTCCAAGGACTCTGTCCCGCGTCACCCAGCCTGTCCCTTTCTGGTCATCCCATGCTCTCATCTCATGTGCAAATCCAGTAGCTGCTGCAGAGTAGAGAATTCTTTTGAAGAATCTTGCTCCATAGTGAATCTTGCCATTTCTCCTTTCAGGAGCTAGAAAATCCATTTTGGTAAATCTTTTCTTTTAATATTTCTTTTTGAGACAGGATCTCACAAAGTAGTTCAGGCTGGCCTTGGATTCGCCATGTAGCCTGGACTGGCCTCAAACTCACAGGGATCCTCCTGCCTCAGTCTCCTGAGTGCTAGTATTACAGGCATGTTCCACCACCCCCAACTCATTTAGGTAAATCTTAAATGAACTTTTGAAAAAGCACTTGGACTTCTAGCTTTACGTATTTCAAACCCGAAAT
>RJWM01038443.1:0-16804 GCA_004363535.1 Dasyprocta punctata | reverse complement strand
GGGGACCATGTCTCGAAACACCAATATAAATAAAATAAAACAAAATAAAATAAAAATGAGATTTGCATGTATGAAAAGAAATGACAGATCAATACTCTGAATGTGTACATTGTGACCTCTACTGTATATGCTATTTATGTCAACAGAATCTCTCTCTCTTTCTTCATATTCATGAGAAGTGTATGATGTTATTTTGTAAATGTATTACCAAATAAAATTCAAATAAGGCTTTACTAGCTCATATTCATATTTCTTTGGGGACACACATGCCTTGGCTATTGATTGTTGAGCCAGAAAATGTATGATGAAATCAGTAGTGTCATAACTTATTTGCTAAAAAGTGAGTGTCAGAAATAGATATTGGGAAAAAACATGGAGAAGAAGCATTTCAACCAGAATAGAGTGTAAATGGAGTACACCTATAGAAGCAAAAGGAATAGATAAAAGGGGTGGAGATTCAGAAAGAAGAGAAGGGTGGGCTTGTGTCTCTCAAATACAGTGTACTTGATATTCTGTCACTCTGTGTAATGTTATTCTACATGAAAATGGAAATAGTTCTATTGTCATTCTTCCGATTTTGCCAAAATACTAATAGGAGAAAACTAACTATATTGTTATATTAGAATAAGATTACTTACTCTTCTCTGACAAATCCAAATTAAATGATTACAGAAAAAGCTATTAGAAACATAGATAAGAAAAAATCTCAAACAGAGTATCATAGAAAAGCAGTACAGCTATGAGAATCCAGTGTTTTAGATACTTTTCTCTCTTTGCTGGTACAAAATACCTGACACTCAAAAATAAACAGAGAAAGATTTTTTTTTTTTAGCTCACAGTTTGTGGAGGTTTCAGTCTATAATCAACTGGTTCCAAGACAGGCTGGCCTGGTAGAGGGACAACAGTTCAAGCCAGCAGAATAAAAAAATGTGGGGAGATCAAGCCTCTCCTCCTTCCTTACATTGTAGGCATTCCAGCCCCACTATGGGCATGTAGTACGCACACCATCTCAGTGCCCTCCTCTTGCACAGGAAAGGATGTTAACAATGTAAGGAGCCAGGCCCCTGACTGAGTCACACAGTTAAACTCCTAAACTTTAGAAGTCCACACAGCATATCACCCATTACAATCCACACATTGTTAACTTGGCAGTCAAACACATTTCTATAAAGAGATCCCCCAAAATCAAAGACATGTTCATTTTTAATCATTTCACAACTTCTACATGATGATATAGGTTTAACAATCCTTAAAAGTTAGTATTAAACCTGTCAAAATTATATTATAGTAGAATGAAAACATTCCACTGCTGGCCCCCATCACACACATCTCTTTATGTTAAGGGCATTTAATCCATCTGCAAGGGTTGACAAATTTTTAACAGTTTCAGCATTGCTGAAGAGTCCAAGTCCCAGGTCTCGTATGAGATGTAAGGCAAACTCTTAGCTGCAAGCCCTTGTGCAAATGAAAATTTACCCACTTCCAGTATTCAAATGCACAAGGTAAATATATTCATTTCAAAAGTTACAAACAGGGAAATACAAATAATTGGGTCTAAAACAAGTACAAACTCCAGCAGGGCAGACTTTAAGTCTTGCAGTTCCATGTCCAGCATCTGAAATAATCTGTGGCAAATAGCAAGCTCCAAAGAACTTGAAAGGCTCCATACCAATGGCACAGCTTCTCTCTTAGGCCTGTTTTGCTCCTCCATTCAGCTTTCCTTGGATGATGCATGTTTCTGGTTTTTACAAACTTCTTGGATCTCCAATGTACCTTTGATTTCACACTCACAGTTTCACATGCAGACCTCACAGGAGCACACTGCCTGGCATCCTAGGCCTCCTGAAATTGAAATAGAAGGCTATTTAACCACAGAAGTCCTTCATTCTGAATGTAGCTAAAACCAGCACCATGGGAATGATGACAAGTTTATTGCCAGCTGGGGCAGTAGCTAGGCTTTCTTCTCTCTTGGCTTTAAGGGTCACTTGTCTGGATTACTGGGCACTCAGAATCCAATTTGGATGAACAAATTATTCATGCTGCCACCATAATATGGAATATGTTGTTTTGCAGCTTTCTTCTCAGTGCAAAGCCTTTTGCTTTTGAAATTTTTAGGCTGCAAGAGGTGGAGACTTACTGCTTCTTACAATGCCTTCAGGTCATCTTTTATATTCTCCTTTTCCTTCTTAGGAATCAAAATCTCCTCTGTTCTCTCTTTGCGGTCCACAATTTACTGGTGCTTTCTTTCTAGAAAAGTTGACATTTTAAATCATCCTGCTGGGCTCTCTGCTCTCAATTCTCAACATAAATCTGACTAAGAGTGCCTAACAGCAGCAGTGCCATAACTTCAACATTCTACTGCCTTGAAATTTCTTCTGTCAGATTAATTTGTTTGCTCCCCTCAGTCTCAGTATCATGAAATATCTCTGCATATGAATAAACTGCAGAAAAACCTTCTGAGAAGCCATAGCATACATCATCTGGTGTTTAACAACCAAAGCATTCCTTCTTTCCAATAGAAACCTCCCAAACCTGTCTTTACTGACAAGATTTCTATCAGCATTCTGGTCTTCTTAGCTCTGAACAGAATCTCCCATACAGAACACCAAAGGTGTTTCAGCTCTGTTCTTTCAGGCAACATCCCTGTACCTTTCCAAACTCTTCCCACAAGCCATTCCCAATGGCTCTTGAAATATATGATCAGTTATAGTTGCAGCCATGACCCCACTCCTGGTACCAAAATCTGTCTTGGTTATTTTTCTTTCCTTGTTGGGACAAAATACCTGACACCCAACACTATATAGGGAAAGAGTTATTTAACTCACAGTTTGTGGAGTTTTCAGTTCATAGTCAGCTGGATCCAAGGCGGGATGGCCTGGCAAAGGGGCAAAAGGTCAAGGCAGGAGAAGACACCAAAACAGCAGGAGCCAAGAAGGGACAGCAAGCTGCATTTCCTCCCTTATATTGTAAGCAGGCTACCCCACCAATGGTGAGTGTGGCACTCATACCATCTCCTTGCCTACCTCTTGCATATAATGAGGATGTTGACAAAATGAGGACACTGGCTCCTGCTGAACTGTTTAGCTAAACTTCTAAACTTATCAAGGTGAACAGATGTATGAACTGCTACAACTAGAGTCTGCCACACAAGCTCCCAAAACACAGGACCAGTGCTGAGGATATAGCCCAGTAGCACAGTGCCTGCCTGGCAAGCATAAGTTCATGCATTTGATTCCTGTTTATAAAAAAAAGTTCATTGCCTAGTCATCAACTCCAAAATACATGATCATCATGAGTTCTTTTTCCTATGTCCACCTCATGTCAGATTTCCTTGAACCATAACTTTATGATGGCATTTTGACGTCTACATTTCTCAGTGTAAAAATCAGTGCATTGAGCAAGGCTGCCCCAGTGGTGTAAAAGACAGCTTCCATCTTGTCTATGGGAAATGTGGTAGGAGGGTGAGTATATGTGAATATACATGGGGAAAAAAAGGATGATAATGATGATGTGGGAGAAGAAGGTTATGAGAACTTTTTCCTTCCTTCTAAACTCTGGTTCCATAGTGAATGTAAAATGAATGTATATACGATAAAACAGTTATGAAACTCACTGTGCTTATGGTCCCACTATCAAACACTATGAGTATAACTATGTCATAAATATCCATGCAGGCAAGTTTCAGCAAGGGCTGCAAATCACAGAAACAGTGCTCAATACCATTGGGGCCACAGTAGGGTAATATCAAAGCCAAGACAATCTGTACTGAAGAGTGCATGCAAGATCCTACCCAGGCCAGACTCACCAACACACCACAGACACGCTGTCTCATGAGGTTCATGTACTGCAGAAGCTTCAGTATGGCCACATAGCAATCAAAGGCCATGAGGATGACTACAAAGATCTCCATGCACCTGAAGAAGTGATGCACAAAAATCTTGGTCATGCACTCATTATTGGAGATGACTTTCTTCTCAGATACATGATATGTAATTATCTAGCAGCCATGGTTTTAGAAAAGCAGGCATCCTCAAAGGATAAGTAGAAAAGGAAGAAGTCTGTGGGACCTGTGAGTGTCTGGATATATTGAATGGCTATCAAAATAAGAGAATTTGCCAATAGAGTTCCATGATAGAGTATCATGAAGATCACTAACATTATTTTCTCCTTTAAAACATCTCTTGTCAATCCAAATAGGGTGAACTCACTCACACTGTTATTCATTTTCATAACTACAGTAAACGCAGGTTGATCTGCAAAGGAAATTGGTAAAGTGATGATTTGGCAATAGTGGACTTGAACTCAATTAAACTTTGCAGTCTTTAAATACATCGACATATAGAATGCAGTGAATCTCAAAGTTTCATATTATATAATAGTCACTTGGGGAATTTATTCAAACACTGTCCATATTTTAACCAAGAGCACTGATCCAAAGTCTTCCTGTGTGAGACAAAGATTATTTTTGTTGAGATCTGTGGTTGGGAAAATACTCAAAAATTGTGCGTGGTTTCTGTCAATGTCTAATAACCAATCTGCATTTTGCATAGCATTAATCAAAGTAATGCCTTGAAATTTTATATTCATATATAAATGAAAAATGTTAGAAAATGCTTTTATGAGTATATGTCTATATATGTGTAAGTACTGCATATGCACCATAATTACTTCAAAACAATAATCACACATAAGTGTGATATTTAAAGACACCCTTTAAGAAAATACATTTCTTGACTTGGATACCAGTTTGCACTGTTTATTTCTATTTATAAATTGTCTAGGTTATGCCTTTAAGAAAAATATTATTTCTTCTACATTTGGTTCAGTGTGGCCATAATCTTACCTTTATTTTTGGTCTGAACACATGAGATAGTTGATGATGACATTATTAAGGAAGATTGTCACATATTTGAAATACTTCATGACTCATGTTAGATGTGTACAATTGACTCTCATATCTTATGAATTGAATTTAATATGCCACTTATTATCTATTGCTAATCTGAACATCTTCATTGACATATGATATTTGTACTCTTTTTCCAATGTTTTTTTTAATTCATTGCCTTTTTTTCTTTTGACACATAGTTTTAAAATTTCATTCCATGGGTTTGATCCCTGGTACCAAAAAAAAATTACACTTCACTTTTCAGCATGCAGATGTTTTCCCGTTTACATACATATAAATATATGCTCCACCTTTGTCCCATATATATCTAAATTCAGTCATGCTGCAGTATTTTATCGACTTATTTTCATATAGCATGCATAATACAATTATCCCTTTTACTCACTGGAAATTAAAATAATCAAATTTTCATAACTTTCACCATTTTTTGCATTTTTAAAAAGTTACTGCTTTTTATTTATTTTATTTATTTATTTTTTATTTGAGACAAAAAAGGCATATAAGAAAGACAAAAAGCAAAAGAGACAAACAAATGACTAGAGAAAATGTGCAACAGTAACGTTATAGGTTTATAAAACAGGATAATAGAAATTTGACAATGGTTGCAATATTGTGTAAAGTTACTTTCAAAATGGTTGTTTACATTAACAGATATAGACATGTAAAATTGATCTAATCATATGAGTATTAACCATTCTTTCTCAATAACTAATACATTCAGCAGTATGTTCGTTTTAGTTATCTTACATATACATATATACAGATTTATATCTTTTCCTTTTCCCTTCCTTCTTTCTCCCTTTTCCCTCCCAATTACTTTTGCTCCTCGAGCAGTTTTTTTATCCTTACATAGTATTTATTGTAGATTTTGGATCATATATACTTTTTCAGTTTCTTACAATAGGGAGACAATACAGTATTTACATGTGTGGATTTGATTTATTGCACTTATGAGTATGATCTATTTACTTATAAAAGTCTCAATGCAATCTTTCTTGATAGCTGAGTAGTACTCCATTGTATAAAAATACCACATCTTTTTTATCCATTCCTTGATTGATGGGCACTTGGGTTGTTTCCAAGATCTGGCTATTACAAATTGTGTTGCTATAATCATGGGTGCAGAAACAGCACTGTGGTATGATGTTTTCAATTCTTCTGGGAAAATGCCCAGAAGTGGGATAGCTGGGTTGAATGGGATCTCTAATTCTAGCTTCTTGAGGAATCTCCACACTGACTTCCACAGTGGTTGTACCAGTTTACACTTTCACCAACAGTGGAGAAGAGTTCCTTTTTCCCCACAGCCCCTCCAGCATTTGTTATTTGTTGATATTTTAATCTTGGCCATTCTTTCTGGAGTGAGATGGAATCTCAGTGTTGTTTTAATTTGCATTTCCTGAATGACTATTGATGTTTAACATTTTTTAATATATTTATTTGCCATTTGTATTTCTTTCTCTGAGAAGTGTGTATTCATCTCAGATGCCCATTTTTGGATTGGGTCCTTGAATTTTAGGGGCCTGATTTCTTTTTTTATTCTTTATATATTTTAGATAGAAGTCCTTTGTCTGATGGACAATTGACTAAGATATTTTTCCAGTTTGTGGGTTTATTTTCACTCTGTTGGAGATTTCCTTTGACATGCAAAAACTTTTTGGTAAGATGAGATCCCAGTTGTTGATTCTGGGAAGTGTTTCCTGTGCAATTGGAGTTTTGTTCATGAACTGTCTTCCTCATCCTATGTGATCAAGATTTTTACCTACCCTGTCTTCTAGTAAGTTTAGTGTCTCTGTTTTAATATTCAGATCTTTTATCCATTTTGACTTTATTTTAGTGCATAGTGATAGACATGCATGTAATTTTAGTTATGATATGTAGAAAGCTGGAAAAACTGGCTTTCTATATGCCGTAAACTAGAAAAATTTATTCTAAGTCTGTTCTATGCCTAAAACCACCCCACACCCCAGGTCAGGGTCAACAATGCAGTTACCAAAGAAACCAAATAAGTAAGTTTTCCAAACTATATTATTCAAGTCTTCTAAACTACAGTCTAGAAATAGCTTTAAGTTCACTTGGCCTGCATTTCTGAATCTAACCACTAATAATGTCTGTGGCCACCAAATGGGAGTGAGAGAACGATGTTCACTCTTGCCTTGGCAAAGATTTCAGCAGACCGGCTTACTAACCCTCTGGGAACTTGAGAGGTCTATACAAAACCCTGCAGTCCATTGAAGTCTCTTTAAACTTCACCAGACTGAGTGAAGAAAGCCTTGCAAGGGAAAGTCTGTGAGAAAGGAGGGCATCAAACCAACAAACTGAAGCTTCTGGAGATTCTGCTCCTGAATCTGAGTTTTCCAGGGAAGCAGAGTTGAAAAGGAAACTGAGTTAGTAATATAAAGAATTCTTTCTCCACACTGACCATGGGTTGTTAGGAAGCAAAAAGTTGGTGTAGAATATAATGTCCAATAAAGTTTATTTTATGCATTTATATATTTTAATGTTGAATACACTAATTTTTTCATAGTTTGTTAATTTAAGTTTATTCCCATTATTTTTATTTGCATTGAATATAGTTCAGGAGGATTATTTCATAGGAAATAGAGTAGGAAAAAAGTTCCCAAGGTGTCAAATGTTCCTGACAGAAACATCCCATACTCTGAATAAATCCAGACTGACAATGAGAACCAAGGAAACTAAAAATGGCCAAACTGCAGCAATGTCTAGAAAGGTAACTCCAGTGCTCCACCTCTCAGTTTATGATGCCCTCTCAAATGCTGCCTGTGCCCAGAAGAGAAGAAAGTAATGACCACATTCCATCTAAGCACCAAGAAATCCATGACCAACCAGACACAGGTCAGTGAAAACTAAAGCTTTTCCCTCAAATTCTATGAACATTAGCCAATCAGTTTGCAATGAAGTATTTGTAGTTACACAAATTTATTACTTTGATGTAAAACTCAGTTTGGACAAGAGAACATGAAAATAGTAATGGAAAACATTTTTTGATTGATTAAAGTCATTTTTAAGCATTGTGTTTAATATGAAGCTCTCACTAAATACATCAACAAATCTATATACTTCTCTTTCTAATGGCTTGAATTTTTCCCTTTTTAATAATTTTTATGCTATCACTTTGAAGGAAGAATTTGTGACTTAAATCCACTAGTAATGATTAATCTCATAATCATAATCTATATATGACATGAATGAAAAGAAAACACTGCAGATTCTTAGGTTTTTTGAAAGCCAAAGATATTTTTTGTCACTTCCATTAAGCCTGAGAATTCATGATAATGATTTTGGTGTTAGAGAAATTTTTTGAAAAATTATGTACTTAAGTTTTTTGACAGGGATTTGGGTTTGAAACAGAAAAAAGGAGAAGAATAAAAAGCAGTGTATATTTACTGTTGAAAAATCAATGCTTAGATCATTTCAGAAGCAGAATATAACTTTTATATGTTCAGTATTTACACCAGTTAGTGATGAAAACTACAAATTCAAAATATTAATTGAATAAATTAATTCAAAAGAAGAAATTATTGTCATAGTTTACTGTGACACTTATGTCCTTTCATTGGGACATAAGGTAATTTCGTGTTTCTTTTAATTATATTTGAAATGTTTAAGCACTAAAATCTATCTAATACAGAACATAATGCTATATGTAATAAAAGTACAGCTTCAAGGAAAAATTTTTTTTATAGAGTAGTATGAATTTTAGTGGAACTTTGTACCATTTACATAGCCACTTCTGAAGATGTAAGAAAGAAGGAATCATGCTCAAAGAACTGCAATAAAGATAGTTCCTTAGCAGTCACAGAGAAACAAACAAACAAACAAAAAAACTCCATTTGTGGATCTGTCCCTCTCTCTATGCTCATTCATATGAATAGAATCTTGAATCACAGAAGATAGTTGGTTTATGTTGAACAAGTGTTGTCACTTTGATATGCCACACACAGATGACTTTAGTAGAATATTGTGTGCACATTCCCATAAACACTCATGACAATACATAAGTGTAAATTCAAAATAATGTTAGTTGATCATCTTTCCACACACACACACACACACACACACACACACACACACATTGTTTGAACAATGAAAGATATACTCAAGAAATTTTAGAGCAATAATGGTAATCAACACATCAGCATTGATTCTTATGAACAGAAGTTTACCTTCAGTGGCACTTGTAAGTTACTATCATTTTTTCCATTTAAGTAAATTAGGAGAAATCTACCCTCATTGTGTTCTTCTATACAATTGTCTTTAAATTTTCAGAGGTGAGTAAAAGTGTATCTGCATTAATTTTATAGAACAGGAGCACAGAACTAATAATGTATTTTAGTACTAAATTTATAATATCATCACCCCAGGTTACCGTGACTTTCTTTCAGGTAGACCATATGTCCACAACCCGCTCTACCTGATGGAAAGGATGAGAGGATGCGGAATGTAACAGAATTCATCCTCCTAGGCCTCACCCAAAATCCAAAAATGAAGAAACTCTTATCCATTGTGTGTTTCATGACTTATTTGATCACACTAGCAGGTAACACACTCATCTCCATCACCATCTTCATCAGCCCAGCCCTGGCATCTCCCATGTACTATTTCTTGTCCTATCTGTCCATTATAGATGGTTTCTACTCTTCCTGTATAGCTCCCAAAATGGTCTCTGACTTGATCTCTGAAAAGAGCACCATATCCTTCAATGGCTGCATGACTCAGCTCTTTGCTGAACA
Source organism: Dasyprocta punctata (assembly GCA_004363535.1). Taxonomy (NCBI): domain Eukaryota; kingdom Metazoa; phylum Chordata; class Mammalia; order Rodentia; family Dasyproctidae; genus Dasyprocta; species Dasyprocta punctata. The sequence continues at coordinate 7,144 of RJWM01038443.1, read as the reverse complement.
CTTTTTTGGTGCAGCTGAGATCATCCTGCTCATTGCCATGGCCTATGACCGCTACGTGGCCATCTGCAAGCCCTTGCACTATGTGACCATCATGAGCCGACCAGTGTGTGCTTTCCTGGTGGGGATTGCTGTGCTCTTAGGATTGGTTCATGGGGGGATACAGATCTTGCTTATGCTTCATTTACCATTCTGTGGCCCTAACGTCATTGACCACTTCATGTGTGATTTAATCCCACTCCTGGAGCTGGCTTGCACTGACACCCACACTCTGGGGCCTCTGATCGCTGCCAACAGTGGGTCGCTGTGCTTGCTCACTTTTTCTATGCTGGTTATCTCCTACATCATCATCCTGCGCTCCCTGAGGACATACAGCGCTGAAGGGCGCCACAAAGGCCTGTCCACCTGTGCCTCTCATGTCACGGTTGTCGTCTTATTCTTTGTGCCTTGTTCATATCTCTACCTGAGACCCATGACCTCCTTCCCCACTGACAAAGCTGTGACTGTGTTTTGTACCCTAATAACACCTATGCTGAACCCTTTAATCTACACCCTCAGAAATGAGGAAGTAAAAAAGGTTATGAAGAAACTCTGGGTCAAATAATGAAATGGGATGTTGAATGAATCTCATGATTTGTGTATTTTGACTATAGTTAACTAGTGACAATTTATGCAGAATTGTTCTCCTTAAATCGAGAGTCAGTTTTTCTCTCTGCATTAAATTCTTTAATTCACTTAAAATAGTAGTATGGTGCACAAAATGATAATTCTGCACACATGCATAACATATACTGATCAAATCAGGCAGTGTTTAACATTTCTTTATGATGGCAATCTTTGTACTCCTGCTTTCTAGTTCTTTATAACATGAATAATATATTGTTGTAAACTAGAGCTGCCCTACTGTACCATAGAATACAAAACTAGTTCCTCTTATTTTCTGCCTATTATCCAATCTCTCTTCATTCCCACTGCTCCATAATCTTACCAAGCTCTGGTGACCCTAGTCTTCTCTCAGCTTCTATGAAATTAACTTTTCAGGTGTTCATTTAGGGTTAGAATACGCAGAATTTGTTTGTTTTGAGCCTGGTTTATTTTCTTTAATCTTCTTTAATCCCACCCATGTTGCCAAAAAGGACAAGCTTTTGTTAATTTCATGATTGAATAATACCCCACTGTGTATACATACCACATTTTCCTTATGAATAAATCCCTGATGGAGACTTTAGTTTTCATGAGGAGCAAATACAGAGGCCTGGGCTGACCCTGACACACAATAGGAAGAGTGCCAAAATCCCAACATACCTAGGCACCCCTCTAATGCTTAATTTCTTTAAAATAGGAAGAGATAAATGCAGTCTAAATCCAACTTGCATTATATTCATCTTTATACCTGTGTACCCATAAAATATAATTATTATTATTTTTATGAGGAAAGGCATTATAAGGTCAAAAGTACTGAGAGGCTACTATAGTCACACTGCTGTCCCTTCGCGGGTATAAAAGAGAGCAACAGTATATTCTTTAAAATAACTGCTCATATCATCAGGTCTAATATAATCAAGCAAGATAGTTCAGAATGAAACCAATAAAGAATAAAAGAATGGTCGTAAAGAAGAGAAACAAAAAACTAAAAGGATCAACAAAAAACAACAACATATCCAATACTGTAACATTATAGGTTTACGAAATAAGATGATTGGAATTTTACAGTAGTTGTGACATTGCATAGTGTTACCTTCAAGGCGGGTGTTCACACTGACAGGTAAAGACATGTAAGATTGGTCTAATCATATGAGTATCAACTGTTCTCTCTCACCAGTTAAAGATAACAAGGGGTATTCTAAGGGGAAAGGAGGAAGGAAGGAAGGAAGGGAAAAGGAAAAAGACATAAATTTATAAATAGGTATACATAGGACAGTTAAAATGACTATATTAGTAAATGCATTAGCTATTGAAAAAGAAAAATTCATACTCATGATTTGATAAATTTTGCATGTCTATATCTGTCAATCTGAACAACCCTATGAAGGTAACGATATGCAATATTGTAACTACTGCCAAATTTCGACCTTTTCATTGCATAAACCTACAATGTTATCATATCAGATTTGTTGTTGTCATTTGTCTGTCTTTTTTGCCTTTTGTTTCTGTCTTCTGTGTCTATTTTTTCTTAAATAAAAAACAAAAAACAGTATATTCTTGACAACTTTCATACTCTGTCCTGCAGCCAGATTGAAGTTTTGTTTTAAAAGAGGAAAGACAACTGTATATGAAAGAATTGTCTAACAGTAGGAAAAATCTTCAAGAAGTATGTTCATCAGAATGTTTTTTTATCTTCCTAGTCTGTCAGGTTTACAAAAGTTCACAAAGAACAACTGCAGAAATTTATGGCCACCAGTACAACACTACAAAGAGTACTGAAAGACACTCTAGAAAGAGACAAAGATAGCTACAATCTTAAGAACAACAACAAAAGGAAACCACTAAGCTGGGCAAATAATTAAACAGAAAATATAGAAAACCAACAACAGAAAGATATCATGACAGGGATGAGGCAGTACATGTCAGTTATATCAATCAATGTAAATGGTTTCTACTCACCAATAAAAAGAAACAGACTAGAAAAGTGGGTTAAGAAACAAAATCCAAGAATATGCTGTGTACAAGAAACATATTTAACTCAAAAGGAAATGCACAGACTAAAAATCAAAGGATGGAAAACAATACTCCATGCAACAGGAACCCAGAAAAAAGCAGGGGTAGCTATGATGTTTGCAGACAACATGAACTTCAAACGAAAAATGATCAAGAGAGATAAAGAAGGTCACTACATACTTGTTAGGGGAAAACTTCAAGAGGAAGAAATTATAATTAAAAACATATATGCACCGAATATGGGAGCACCCAACTATGTAAGACAATTCTTAATAGACATGAAAAACCAAACAACAATACAATTATAACAGGGGACTTTAACACACCACTGTCACAGAGAGACAGATCAACCAAAAAAAAAAATCAGCAAAGAACTAACAGGACTGAATCAAACTTACGAACAAAAGGACCTAGTAGATGTGTACCAAGTATTCCACTCATCAACAACAGAATACACATTCTTCTCAGTTGCACATGGGTCATTCTCTAAAATAGATCATATACTGGTCCACAAAACATGCGTAAGTAAATGCAAAGGAGTTAAAATAATTCCATGTATATCATCTGACCATAGCACAGTAAAATTAGAAATGAATGACAAAAAAACCTACAAGAACCGTATAAACAAATGGAAATTAAATAATACTCTCCTAAATAACCAATGGGTCACATAAGAAATTACAGAAAAAATTAAACAATATCTACAATTGAATGAAAATGCAAATACAAATTACCGGAACCTGTAGAACACAATGAAAGCAGTCCTCAGAGGATACTTTACAGCACTGCATTCCCACATCAGATAAATGGAAAGAACACACATAAACAACCTAATGCTGCACCTCAAACTTCCAGAAAAAGAAGAGCAAGTCAAATCCAAAGCCCAAAGAAGGGAGCAAATTATCAAGATCAGAGCAGAAATTAATGCAACTGAAACTAAGAAAACAGCACAAAGAATTAGTGAATTGAAGAGTTGGTTCTTTGAAAGGATATATAAAATTGACAAACCCCTAGCCAACCTTATCAAAAAGAGGAAAGAAAAAACACAGATTCATGCAATAAGAAACGAAAAGGGTGAAATCACTACAGCCCTGCCGAAATACAGAAGATCATCAACACCTATTTTAAAAAGCTTTACTCACATAGATTCAGTAACAGAGAAAAATGTACAGATTCCTAGAAAGCTATGAATTACCAAAGCTGAATCAAGAAGATGTAAAACTGCTGAATAACCCAATTTCAGCTACTGAAATTGAAAATGTATTTAGTACCCTACCAACAAAGAAAAGCCTGGGTCCTGATGGATGCACCGCTGAATTCTACAAGAAATTTAGGGAAGACTTAATGCCAACACTCCTCAAAATCTTCAGTGAAACTGAAAGGGAAGTAAGTCTCCCTAACACATTCCTGGAAACAAGTATTATCTTAATACAAAAACCAGAGAAACACTCAACCAAAAAAGAAAATTACAGGCCAATCTTCCTCATGAATATAGATACAAACATCCTCAATAAAATACTGGCAAAAAGAATACAGAAAGTTAAAAAAAGTTTATACACCATGATCAACTGGGATTAATCCCAGGAATGCAGGGAAGGTTCAATACATGCAAATCAATGAATGTAATACACCATATCAACAGGGCCAAGGACAAGAACCACATGATCATCTCAATAGATGCAGAAAAGGCACCTATTCATGATAAAAACCCTACAGGAAATCAGAATAAATGGTCTCTACCTCAATGTGATAAAAGCCATATATCATAAACCAACAGTCAACATCTTACTAAATGGAGAAAAACTGGAAACTTTCAACCTAAAATCAGGAACCAGACAAGGATATCCATTATTACCACTCCTATTCAACACAGTTCTGGAATTATTAGCCAGAGCAATTAGACAAGAGAAAGAAATAAAGAGAGTAATGATAGGAAAGGAAGAAGTACAATTATCATTATTTGCAGATGATATGATAGTCTACATAGAAGACCCCCCAAAATCCATTAGAAGATTTCTAGAAGTAATAACCAAATTCAGTAAGGCAGCTGGATACAATGTGAAAACTCAAAAATCAATAGTATTCCTATACACAAACAACAAAATCAGTGACAGGGAAATAAGTAAAAACATGCCCTTCACTATAACATCCAAAAAAAGTGAAATACTTAGGAATCAATCTAACAAACGAAGTAAAGGATATATACAGTGAAAATTACATTACTCTTAAAAAGGAAATCGAAGAAGACTTCCAAAAGTGGAAACATATTCCCTGTTCATGGATAGGAAGAACAAACATCATGAAAATGGCCATTCTCCCAAAATTATTATACAGATTTAATGCAATCCCAATCAAAATACCACTTGCCTACCTCACAGAGCTAGAGAAAGCATTCCTGAAATTCATCTGGAACCAGAAAACACATAGAATATCAAAGGCATTTGTGGACCACAAAGGTAAGGCAGGAGGCATCACAATCCCCGACTTGAAACTATACTACAAAGCTACTGTGATAAAATCAGCATGGTACTGGAATCAAAACAGACCTGAAGATCAATGAAATAGATTAGAAGATATGGCCACACCTACAAACACACTTAGCCACCTCATCTTTGCCAAAGGGGCCAAACATGCACATTGGAAGAAAGATAGACTCTTTAACAAATGGTGCTCTAAAAACTGGCTTTCTATATGCCATAAACTAAACCTGGATCCATTTCTATCACCATGGACTAAACCAAAGTCAAAATTGATCAAAGATCTGATTATCAAAGCAGAGACACTAAACTTACTAGAAGACAAAGTATGTAAAAATCTTGATCACATAGGATGAGGCAGAGAGTTCATGAACAAAAATCAAATTGCAGGGGAAACACTTCCCAGAATCAATAACTGGGATCTCATCTTACTAAAAAGTTTTTGTATGTCAAAGGAAATCTCCAATAGAGTGAAAGGAAAATCCACGAATTGGGAAAATATCTCAGGCAATTGTCCATTAGACAAAGGACTTATATCTAAAACATATAAAGAATAAAAAGAAATCAGGTCCCTAAAATTCAAGGACACAATCCAAAAATGGGCATCTGAGATAAATGCAAACTTCTCAGAGAAAGAAATACAAATGGCATATAAATATATGAAAAAATGTTCAACATCAATAGTCATTCAGGAAACGCAAATTAAAACAACACTGAGATTCCATCTCACTCCAGAAAAATGGCCAAGATTAAAAAAATTCAACCAACAACAAATGCTAAAGGGCTGTGGTGAAAAAGGAACTCTTCTCCACTGTTGGTGAAAGGGTAAACTGGTGCAAACATTGTGGAAGTCAGTGTGAAGATTCCTCAAAAAGCTAGAATTAGAGATTCCATTCGACCCAGCTATCCCACTTCTGGGCATTTTCCCAGAAGAATTGAAAACATCATACCACAGTGCTGTTTCTGCACCCATGATTATAGCAACCCAATTTGTAATAGCCAGATCTTGGAAACAACCCAAGTGCCCATCAATCAAGGAATGGATAAAAAAGATGTGGTATTTTTATACAATGGAGTACTACTCAGCTATCAAGAAAGATTGCATTGAGACTTTTATAAGTAAATGAACAGCACTTGAGACCATACTCATAAGTGAGATAAATCAAATTCACTTGTGTAAATACCATATTGTCTCCCTAGTGTAAGAAACTGAAAAAGTTACCTCTTTTAAAGTTTTAAGATTTGTAATCTCATAAAGTTTTTTGAGTAAATTTCTTCTCATTTAATGTTTTCCACTTTAATAATTTCATTAAAATATATTATGAGAATTGCTGAGGCATTATATATGTGTATTCCATAATTTTGTATACTATGAAATATCCTTCTAATATTGTTGTGTCAATATGACTAAGGACCTCTTAGTTCTACAGAAGACAAAGTTTTACAATAAAATATCCAAAGTTTACAGTGAGTTACAGGGTAATAAAGTAACCTTGAAAAATACATAATTTTCCAATCTCACTTTCCAGACATAACAGTTAATTTCTCACTTTCCAGTGCTAGCAGTTAATTTTTCACAAATTTTACTAGATTTTTCAGAGCTATATATGTAGAAATGTCTGGTTAAATATCCCTTTATGTACAAATTATATTATTATTTCCATAGTTTCTAAAACTATGGTAATATGGAACATGTTTTTAATAAAAATGTAACCTGAGACAACGTCTTTCTTGCTTGGTTGCTATAACAAAATTTAGAATGTTCATTTCTTTAATTACTGAAAGCAGTATACATTTTTGTATATATTTGCTCTTATATTTCATCAGTTCTGAATTAATGACTCTGCTGACAGTTAATTTTTTTATATATTTACATTTTGTGATCTTTCCTTTTTTATTTTATATAATCAAATCTACCAAGTTTTACCTTTTCAGTATACAGTATAGTCTATTACTTTAAATTGGGAGTTATTATGTTTAGTCTATCTCATTGTCTTTCTAGAATTTCTTAT
>RJWM01038442.1:0-16738 GCA_004363535.1 Dasyprocta punctata | reverse complement strand
GCAAGGCTGTGAGTTCAATCCCCGGTGCCGCAAAAAAAAAAAAAAAAAAAAAAAAAAAAAAAAAAAAAGAATGCCCAGGTGGCATTCCAGAGGAGGAAATTGGCATATGATATATAAAGCAGAAAGAATATATTAAGAATAAATAAGAATATATTACTATTATTCAGAAATAAACAATCAGAAGAAATAGTTTTTAAAATGAAAATGTTTGCCTCTGGGGAGTGCGATTCAGGGGTACATAGAGATTGGTCCCAAGGATTGATATTTTCATTTTAAGTTTATAGATCCACTAAATATGTATACATTATATTTTGAAAAGCATTATTTTGAAATTTACTGACATTTGCCTATGAAAATTAAAGTTCTACCTGGTTCGACTTAGTAAAAATGAAATAGATTTGTGAGGGAATCATTAAGAGTAATGAAATGGAAATACAAATACTATGTGGCATCACTTATATATGGAAGCTAAAAAATGTTAAACTTATAAAAATAGAATAGAATTGTGGTTACTAGTGGTTGGAGGGAGAGAGTGTGCGAGGATTATGATAAATAAAATAGCAAATTTCAGTTACACGAGTAGAATAAGTTTGGGAGATCTATTGTAGGCTTGTATTATGACGATGGCTAACAATTGTGTGTTGTATTCTTGAAAATTACTGAATGAGTAGATTCTAAGTGTTATCACTACAAAAAATAACAAATATATTAGGTAATATGTGTATTAATTAGCTCAAACCAAACATTTCACAATGCACACGTTTTAAAACATTATGTTGTATACCATAAATAAAATTTTGTCAATTAAATGAAAAAGAGCCAAAAGAAAAAAAAGAAGCAATACTGTAATGTATCAGGATTGATTACTTATATAAATTATAACAATCAAGAATTTTTCATCAAGACAGAGATAGAAAGATGAACAAAATGATAGCCACACTGGCATAAGTCAGTAGATTGGAACACTTAAGGTATGTCTCCTCTGCCTTCTCTGTGTTCTGTATGTCAGAGTGTTAATTGTTTCTTCATGACAATGTTGCATCTCTCTTCTTTTGCTACCTATAATTCCCACCGCAGTTGTAGTCTCCTTCTTGATAAATGGTTATTTAAAACTAATTCTGCCCGTGTACAGTGGTACACACCTATAATCCTAGCACTTGGGTGTCTGAGATATGAGGATTGCAAATTCGAGGCCAGGCTGGACTACGTGGTGAGACTCAGTCTCTAAACAAAGGCAAAATCAGAAGCTCTCCCTCCATCCTTTGCCAGTCTCTTGATGTCTGTGCATCTCCTTAAGTATCTGGCTTTCTGTCTCTATCCCTGGCATTCCTTCTCCAGTACTTTCTTATTCAGCTCGTATTTCCTGGGAAAATCTGAGCAGAACTCAATGTTGTGCTAGGGTCAGGAGGGGCAGAATGGTCCACTGTACAGTGTCATTCAGGATCTCAGACAGCGCGCAAACACCAGCTATGCTGGGAACTACTGGGTGCTCTGAGGGAGAATGCCACATGCTCTGCAGGATGTATCCCCTTAGCCACAGCCGGTTGGAACCAAGAAGATGAGGGTAAGGAGTTTAGATTCTTTCCTCTGGGAATTTGGAATTGAACTTGAAGATAGGCAGGCAGTTATATAGTTTCTTTGTGTAGCTACCACATACTGCCCCTGGTGCTGAGGGTTGTGTACCCTGTCCTGTGGGCTGAAGATCAGGAAATGTTGGTTGGCAGAGTTAGGACAGTAAAGCAGGTGCGCAGAGGGGATGAGAGATGAAAAATGGAATCAAAATAATCACTTTCCAACTCCTCCTCTTAGTTCTTTCTTTTTTGCAGTACTGGGGATTGAATTCAAGGCCTTTGCACTGAGATACACCCCAGTCTCTTTTAATTTTTCACTTCAAGACAGGATCTTGCTAAATTGCTCGTTTGCCCAGTGTAGGATTGAACTTGGTGACCCTCCCACCTCAGCCCTGCAGAGTGCTGGTGTTACAGATATGCACCATCACACCCAGCTAGCTTTATTTTGGGAAAGGTTGTGTTCTTCCTCTTGGATTTAAACTTAGTAGTTTTAGCTGGGCATGGAGGCACACACCTGTAATCCCAGGACTTGGCAGGCTGAAGCAGGAGGGCCACCATGAGTTTGAAGCCAGCCTATGCTACATAGTGAGACCCTGTTTCAAAAAAGAAAAAAAAAATTAGTGGCTTTAAAATAAATAAGCATATCCCTCCATCTTCTTTGCTTAAGCTATGCTGAGTCAGTTCTTGCAGTCACAAGATCACTAATGGGTATGTTAATCTCTGGACTTCTAAGGCAGTGACTCATAGGACTGTTATGCTTTAAGTGGGGTGAGGAATAATCCTGGGCAAGAGGAAGCTTTATGCATACTTGGTGGAGCTCTATGAGAGTAAATTACATTCAACTTAATGAATACAATCAGGAACTCTCCTGTTTCATAAGTGTACACAAGAGAGAGCCTCACTAGGCTTGCTCAGTGCTATTTCCCTTCAAGTTTTGATGTTAGTATTTAAAGTATGGCAAATAGTTCCAAAGCCTAGATGAGTCCAGCTGGTATTTAACTGCAGGAACAAAAGATCCTTCTTTGATGAAGATTTTTCCTTCTGGTCTTCAGTGTGTGTTTTGTGTGGGATCCATTTTAGGAAGTTCCTGTCTGTATTAATTTCTTCTCATGCTCAGTATTTTTCCTTCCTTCTGCTCAGTCTGACCTGATATGATGTCATTTGGGCTGTATTAAACATTTTTTTGAAGAAGGCTGAACATTATATATTTCATCCAAAAAATGCTATTTCTGGGTCTACAATTCATCTCTGCCACGGCATTTTCCTGGTTCCTAAAGGACTCTGGTACAGACATACCTTCTCCCCCTCCTCCCTTTCACCTTGGATTCAGCACTAAAAAATGTAAAAGACGTTAATAAGGCAGGAGGTGCTTTATGCCACAGGGTATAGATGATACTATTGGAAATGAGGAATCTTCTTCCTGAATGTTGTCAATTTGTTACTTTTCTGAGTCTGCTGGTGGCAGCTCAGCGTGGGGCCCTGTTATCTCCCAGCCCAAGCAGCTGGCTTTGGGCACAAGTCTGGACTAGGAGAGATTGCTTTGTGGCCCCACTGGGGCATTTCACAATTTCCTTTTCCTTGAGAAACTTTAAAAGCCATCTGGGCTCTACTACCCATGCGTACTTCATGTAGCGCTTCTACCATGTGACTCAGTCCAGGAAATGCAGCAACCAGATCGCCTGCCGTGGAGAGGGTGAAATACATCAACCTGCTGTGGGCTAGTGACTGGACTCATGGTGCAGTGGATCCAAGAAACAGATCAGTTTGGCAGGACAAACATTTATTTGACACCTGCTGTGTATGACAGTTGTGCCAGGGGTAAGAATATGGGGGTCAATACAAGGTGGTCTGTGCCCATAAAGAGCTCTGAGTTTAGTGATGAAGATTCAAAATAAACAAATCTTATAAAATGGGTAAAATATAGGGAGAGGCAGTACAGGAGCTGGAAGCCTGGCAGGTGCACAACAGTGAGGTATGGATTTTAGAGATGACTCTGTGATCTGAATCTCAAATAAATTGTAGTAACTGGGAGTAAAAGTGGGAGAGGCATTTGTGGAGAGAGAACAGCATTCATAAAACACAGAAGTGTGCAATGGAATGGTTTATTTGGGAGATAACTAGGTTGATAGAGTGTTCAGGAGAGAAAGGGAATATGAAAGATAAGCCTGGAAAAGTCAGAGGGACATGCAGTCGTGTACCTTGTTGCAGGGAAGGTGCCACCAAAAGCAAGGGTGTGGTTTGCATAGATGAAACTGTCCTGCCAGAATAAATGAGGTGGAGGTAGAACTGAAGGGTTGGCAGCAGGGGAGCCGTATACCTACAAGTGTTGAGTCTTTGCAGGACTAGGGCAATAATGGACAGCTGGGTAGAGAAGTCAGGCACGGATGATCCAAACTGGATACACAGGCTTTGAAGGCTCTGGATGCAAAATCTGCACTATAAGATCAAATTCAAAGATTTAGGCGGGTGTTGAGAGTCGAAGTAAGCCTGAATAGAGCAAAATGGATCAGAAATCAGAGGACAACTCAGTGGATGGCAAATTTCACCACTTAACTACCCCTAAGTTGTTTAGATAATGTTAGGCAATGATGAGTTTCCACTTGCAAGTCCTACCTATTACGCCAGAGGAAACCATGTTGGAGGGAACCACATGGTAGCAAAGAGAGAGATGGTGAACTTGAGATATACTTGTAGGCTAACACACCTATTTGTTTGTGAGTTGGATGTGGGGATGAGTAAGTTGTCTAAGAACTGACTTACAATTTTTTGACCTTTACTGATGTGCTGATGTGGTGCTACCATTTGTTTATATAATGTATTGGTTTGCTAGAACTGTTGTAACAAAGAATTCCACAGAAATTAATTGAGGGTATGTGGCTGTGTGTGTGTGTGTGTATGTGTAGGTGAAAGACACTTAGATATAAGGTGTCAGGAAACCAAGTTGTATGCCAATAAAGGCTACAGATCACCCTATCTACAAAGGTCCCATGTCTTCCTGCTTGCCACATAGAACACCTTTCAGTTACATTGTAGCCATTAGCTCAACAAGAACTGTGAGTGCCTGGCAAAGAACTCTTCCATTGAGTATAGATAAATATTTAAAATAAAATTCTGACTGTAATTTCTTTATAATGTGACACATAGCTGTAAAAATTGTAACAAATTAAAAATATGATAAAAGAGAGTGAAAATAATTTACTTCAAACATGTGTACACCTTGGCAGCTCTCAGTCAGTGAGGATGGAGGTCAGGAGATCAGTACCTCTCCATACTGATCCTTGGGAAAGCAGAACAATTATCAGAGACTTCCTATTTATTTCCTCAGGAGAAACTGGCCCAATGAACCATTAGTTGCTCATGATAACACTCAGCTTTGGTAGTATCCTAATATTGGTTTTCCTTTCTTTCTTGTTTCACTCTTCTTATCTTATAAATAACTTCCTAATGAACTATCTTTTCATTATCTTTGTCACAGGAACCTAATTCAGGATATATCCCTATCACTCAACCCAGGAATAATCATCTTCAATGTAAACACCACTCCAGAATGTCTCTATGCATATACACAGGACTGGGGAGAAGGCTGAAATAAGTCTGCAGAAATAAGACAATGTTTAACATTCATGAATAACATTTTTTAAGAATATTAAAAGGAAATGTTTAAAAGGATCCAGGGCTGACACTAGGTTGAGGTGACTGGGATTTGTAGGTCACAGGCTTTAAGAAGATGCTCATACTTAGAACTGTAATAAGCTGGGTCAGCCTCTGTCTCATCTAGCCATTGCCCTACGAACTTCAGTGAGGTCTTTGATAGTTGTAGCTCCAAAAGCTGACTCAGACATGGAGCACAACATTTGGCAAGTAGAGGACTTTGTGGGCAGGACATCCTCATCCTTGTACCACTTATCATCTGTAACTCTCAAAGGTCCCTTGGGGCTGGGCTCAAATTTTCTACCATTAACTAACTGGGTGGCTTCAGGCACATATAAGAGTGGTAGGAAGAGGTTTCTATCCTCTTTGGAGGGGAAACTGCTCCACTGAGGTCTCATGATGACATTTTTTCAAGAGATAGGTGTTTTGGGAATCCCAGGATGGTCAGATTCTCTTCAGTCTGAAGAATTGGATAAAAATGCTGTGTAGTAAAGCACATTTCTTTAAGTGCATTTCAGTTTGGTAAATAATTATCAAGGACCTATTATGTGCAAAGCACTGTCCTGAGCTGTAGAGGACATGAGGATGGAGGTTCCCTTAAGGTAATAGGAACACTTAAGGTTTCCTGTGAGTGGTGCCTGGTAAGTCTGGTAGGTTGTTTTATGGAGGTAGTTGGCCAGGAAGTCTGTTCATTACCTGGAGTTAATTTGATTACTGATCTTATGCATGTTTTTCAGAATGAGGAACACAGCAAAAGTAACAGTGAGGAGGTGAAAAAAATAGTGGAGTATGAATGAGTTAAAAAACAGAGGAAGGAAGAAGACTGACACTGGGTCTAGGGAGAAGATGGCTATTGATGAATGAGGGGATAAATGAGAAAAGAGTTGTGGCTGAATACAGGGGATAGAAGCCACTCCCCAGACCCTACTTTTTCTTCATGGGCTTGCTTGTGGAAAAGCAAGAGAGTGGACACCCATCACTTAATGTGGGAGTCATCTTTTTATCTCTTTCCTCAGGCGTATGTGTTCTTGGTGAGGCATGACTGCATTTTGGGGGGTACAGAAAGCCTGAGTTTGGAGGCGGTAGCTTGAAATTAATAGTCAGCATAGTTTGGGCCTCAAGCCAAGTCTGTCTTCTATTGTCCTAAATCATCTCTTCATTATTCTTGACTTTACTGTGACTGATGTCTGTCCAACAACAAGATGATGCAAAGAAGAATAACATAAGATTGATTGGGGTCAATGGAAATGCAGGAGTCTGCACAAATGATGTAAAAAACCTGTTCAGAGAAGTAATAGCAAAAACTTACCAAGCAGGGTAAAAGAATTAACAAGGCATACAAGACTCTGATTAATTACGACCTCAATAAATCTATACCAAGGCATGTAATCATCAAGATTCCAGAAATTCAACACAAGAACAGAACATTAGAAGCTGTTAGAGAAAAGAAACAAACCACCTATAAAGGAAAGCCCATCAGAATCCAGCAGACTTCTCAACACAAACCCTTAAGTCAAGGAGTGCTTGGAGTGAAGTGTTTCAAGCCCTGAAAGAAAACAGCTTTCAACCTGGATTGACGTACCCTGCAGAATTCTCTTTCAGAATTAATAGAGAAATAAAAACATTTCCATGAAAAAGAACAGCTGAAAAAATTCATGACAACCAAAACAGGTCTACAAAGGGCTCTGAAAGATATTCTAGAGAGATAAAACAAAGCCCACTGTTATGGTTTACACATTGTGTCAACTTGGGAAGTCTAGAAGCTTAAAAGGGATTCACCAGCTCTGTATCCTGGGGTGTAGAGGACAAGTCATTACCATTCTGGGATATTGTTCATTGTGTCAGTTTGAGAAGGTTAAAAGTTTAACTAAGTGATTCAGCAGGGGACCAGGGTCCTTACTTTGTAACATTCTCAGCCTGTACAAGAGGAGGGCATGAAGATGGTGTGAGTGCTTCACCCACCCCAGGGGAGTAGCTTTCATACTGTAAAAGGCAAATAAGGAGGGACTGATTGTTGGTTCTTTGGAGGAGCTCCAGTTTTTGTCTTCAGCTTGGACATTGTCTCCTGGCTTCTGGCACAGACTGTTCAGCTTCTGACTCTTCAGCCTTTATAGTAGACCCTTTAGCCTTCATCATAGACTCTTCAGTCTTTCACTATAGATCCTTCAGTGTTCCATCACAGACCCACTGGCCTCCTAATATGGACTTGCATGGAACACTGTAGTAAACTCCAGGCCTTGGGCTGGACCCTTTAGCCTCCAGCATGCAGACACCCTCTGCACGCTCCCACATCAGACTGTGGCTGATCATTGTAAAGCAATCTTGTAATTTCCTACATATTTGTATATCTTGTGCTATATCTGTTTCTCTAGTAAACCCTGACTGATACACCCACCATTCCAAGAGTACCAATAGAAAGAAGTCATTAGGCAGGGGAAACAATTAAATAGAGGGGAAAGACACAGTATCATCAAGAGAAAAATTATGCTACAAAGACAAGACAATACATATCAGATAAAACCACCAATGTAAACGGTCTCAATTCACCAATCAAAAGAAATAGACAGACAGAATGGATCAAGACACAAGATTCATCAGTATGCTACATTCAAGAAACATTTAACTCAAAGAGAAATTCATAGACTGAAAGTCAAAGGATGGAAAACAAAATTCCATGTAACAGGAACCCAGAAGAAATGCAGAGATAGCTATCTTATTTGCAGATAATATCAACGTCAAGCCAAGACTGATCAAAAGAGATAAACAAGGATGCTATATACTTGTTAAGGGAAAGCACAAGAACAGTATAATGGTTGATACATTGTGTCAACTTGAGGAGTTTAAAAGCTCAACTAAGTAACTCAGCAGTTTTACATCCTGGGGTGTAGAGGACATGCCCTAGGACAGCTGGTTATACCCCAGGATGTTGTAATGGTTGATTTGTTGTGTCAGTTTGAGAAGTTTAAAAGTTTAACTAAGTGACTCAGCAGGGGGACAGGGTCCTCACTTTGTAAATATCCTGAGCCCCTGCAAGAGGAGGGCATGGAGATGGTGTGAGTGCTACATCTGACCTAGGGTGGGCAGCCTGATTACAATATAAGGGAGGAAAAGAGGTTTGTTCTCCCCTTTTTTTGCTCTTGTTGCTTTTGCTATCTTCTGATGCTATGAACTCTTAAACCTCTGCCATGCCACCCTGCTTCAGAGCTGACTGACTATGGGCTGAAACCTCTACAAACTGTGAGCTAAATAAACCTTCCTTTTCTTAATTTTGGGCATCAGGCATTTTGTCTCAGCAATCAGAGAAAAGTAACTAAGACAAAGGGATAACAATCATAAACATATATGCACCAAATACAGGGGCACCCACTTATATAAAACAAATATTAACAAACATGGAAAATCAAATAAGCACTAGCACAATTGTAATGGGGAACCTTAATACCCCTTTGTCACAAATAGATCAACTAGACAATACAGTTGGGACTGTGATAACAATACAAAAAAAATGAATCAAAGAGTTGGCTCTTCGAAAAATTAAATAAAATTGACAACTCTTAGCCAACCTTATCAAAAAAGGAAAGAAAAGACTCAAATTCATACATTTAGGAATGAAAAGAATGAGATCTCAATGGATCCTATGGAAATTCAAAAGATCATCAATAACTACTTTGAGAACTTTTATTCTAATAAGATAGAAATCAGAAAAAAAGGACAGATTCCTAGATACATATGAATTACCAAAGTTGAATCAAGAAGATGTAATAATTTGAAATAACCCAATATCAATGAAATTGAAAACATAACAAAAAACTTATCAATACTTACATTCACTGCTTAATTCTACAAGAAATTTAGAGATGATCTAATATCACTACTTGTCAAACTCATCAATGAAATTGAAATGGAAACAATACTTCCAAAGTCATTCTTGGAAGCAAGTATTACTCTGATACCAAAACCAGAGAAGAACCAAACTGAAAAAGAATACTACAGGTCAATCTCCCTAATGAACATAGATGCAAAAATCCTCAACAAGGTACTGGCAAACAGAATGCAGAAAACCATTAAGAAGTTTATATACCATGAGTAAGTACAGTTCATCTCAGGAATGCAGGGATGATTTAACATACACAAATCAATAAATGCAATATACCATATAAATACAGTCAGGAACAACACTTCATGATCATCTAAATAAATGCAGAAAAAGCGTTTGTCAAAATCTGACACTCATTCATGATAAAACCCTACAGAAAATTGGAATAGATGGTCTTAATCTAAACTGGTAAAAGACATCTATGACAAAACAAGAGCCAACATCATACTAAAAGCACAAAAACTGGAAGTTTTCTTTCTAAAATCAGGAACAAGACAAGGGTGTCCACTATCACAACTCCTACGCAATATAGTTCTGGAAACATTACCTAGAGCAATTAGACAAGAGAAATAGACAAAAGGAATAAAGATAGGAAAGGAAGAATTTAAATTATCTTTACTTACAGATGACATGATACTCTGCATAGAAGACCCTAAAGATTCCACCAAAAGACTTCTAAATTTAATAGCCAGATTCAGTTTCATAGCTGGATGCAAAGTCAATACTAAAACATCAACAGCATTCCTGTACATAGGTAATAATCTCACTGAAAGAGAAAACTAGGGAAACAACACCTTTCACAATAGCGTTGGGAAAAAATGAATTATTTTGGAATCAATCTAACAAAGGAAGTAAAACTACAGTGCTCTGAAAAAGGAGATTGAAGAGGATACCAGAAATGGAACAATATCTCTTGCTCATGTGTAAGAAGAGCCAACATAGTAAAAATGGCCATACTCCCAAAACTGTTATACATATTTAATGCAGTTCCAATCAAAATACCATTATCATACTCCACAGAACTAAAGAAAACAATCCTAAAATTTGTTTGGGACCAGAAGAGACCTAGAAGAGCAAAAACAGTGCTGGTCAACAAAGGCAAGACAGGGGGCATAAGAATCTCTGACTTGAAATTACACTACAAGGCTACTGTGATAACAACACTATGGTACTGGCAAAAAGCAGAGCTGAGAAGCAATGGAACAGATTAGAAGAGGTGCAAACAACTTCAAACACACTAAGCCATCTTATGTTTGACAAAGAGATTAAACACATTTACTGGAAGAAAGAAAAGCTCTTTAGCAAATGGTGCTAGGTAAACTTCCCACATGCTGAACTAAAATAAAAATGGATCAAAGATATAAGCATTAAAATAGAAGCACTAAATCTGTTGGAAGATAGAATAGGTAGAACTCTTGAAGACATTGGTGTAGGCAAAGATTTCATGAAAAAAAATCCAGGCTGCATGGGAAATGCTACAAAGAATCAACAACTGGGATCTCATCTTATTAAAAAGCTTTTATGCAGCAAAGGAAATCACCAGAAGAGTGAAAAGACAACCCACAGAGTGGAAAAAAATATTAGATGGATGTTCTTTAGACAGAGGACTACTATATAGAGCATACAAAGAATTAAAAAAAATCAGACCCCCCAATATAAAGACTCAATTCCAAAATGACTATCTGAAATGAATGGACACTTCTCAGAAGAAGTACAAGTGCCAAGTAAATATACAAAAAAAAAAAGTTCAACATCAGTGATCATTCAGGAGATACAAATTAAAACAATACTGAGATTTCATATTACTCCAGAAAGAATGACTATTATCATCAAATCATCCAATAAATGCTGATGGGGCTGTGGGGAAAAGAAACCATTTTCCACTGTTGGTGGGAGTATAGACTGGTGCAACCACTGTGGAAATTAGTGTGGTGACTCCTCAAAAACTACAATTAGAGGTTCTGTTTGAAACAGCTATTCCCTTTCTTGGTATCTTCTCAATAGAATTGAAAGCATCATACCACGGTGATATATGTGTATCTGTGTTTATAGCAGTATGGTTTGTAATAGGTAAATCTTGGAAACAACTCAAATGCCTATCAACTGATGAATGCATAAAAAAGATTTTTTTTAATACAATGAAATACTACTCAGCCATAAAGGAGGATAAAGTTGAGACATTTATAGCTAAATGGATGCACCTTGAGATCATACTTTTAAGTGAAATGAATGATACATGTGTAAATTTCACATTGTCTCTCTGGTATGAGAAACAGAGTGTAAATAAGATCCAAGATGTTTAACAGCTTTTGTGAAATAGGAAGTAATTGTTCAAAGGGAAAGGGTAATTGGGGGTGGGATGGAAGGGAAAAGAAAAAAATGAGGAAAAAAAGGATGAAATGGAAACAAAATTTGTAAATAAGGAGAAGAGTTGAAGAGAGGGGAAGGGAATGGAAAAAAAAAAGAGAACCTAAGATATAACATGTACAGGTACAAATTCCCTACAATGAATATGACCATTATGTATATTTAAGTTGTGCCAATAAACTTAATTATAAAAAAATAGAATATTCTAAGAGGTCTTCTTAGCCCCAGCCTCACCACAATTGATCTAATCTTCAAAGTTTTATAAAGTATGACCTTTATAAAGTACAAATCTGGCCATTTTGCTCTGTGTCATAAAACTAGTTGAAGCCTTTCTACTAGAGATCCTAGACCTCTAGGCTGGCCTGTGCGAGCCATCATAATTCATCTTCCGTCCCTCTTGCCAATCCTTCATCAGCAGGGCTTTCCTCACATACTGTGCTAAGCAAGGGAATCAAGAAGTGAATGAAGCCATCTTCCAAGCCACTAGTGAACAGAACAAGTGTAGCAAGTCATTTAAAACTCAGTCCCTACCCACTTACTGGGTTGATAAATCTGTAGAATGTCTTAAATCCAATATTTGCACATCAGAGGAAACTTTCTTCTTTGTAACTCTGAAGCGCAGTAGCACTGAGTTTCAGAATAGGAACCAAATGAGCATAGCTTTCTGCCAAGAAACACTGACCACAAAGGGATTGATTTCTCCCAAGTAGTGAGTTCCTCACATCTGGAAGTGACCAAATAAGTGTTGAATGATGATGGCAGACAGGTTGGAGAAGGAACCCTTGCAGTTTTTGAAATATTGGACTATGTGATCCGTTATGTTTATCGAGTAACTACTATATAGCTGGCATTGTTCCTTGTGCTTTATATATATCAGTTCATTTTTCCTCAAAATTATCCTAAGAAAAGTGTTATTATTATCTTCATTTTACTGAGGAATTGAAAGTTCAGAAAGGTGATGTAACTTTCTCAAGGCAACTCATAAAGTAAATGACAGAGCAGGGCTAAGAATCCCCTGAGGGTCATTCTCAGCATGACTTCTCCAACCAAGATCACATCAACATCACTGGGATCTTGCTAGAAATGCAGATTCACAGGCCTCTTTCTTGGTCTGCTGAATCAGAAATTCTAGTAGTGAAACTGACAATCTGTGTTTTGGGTTCTGATGTTTACCAAAGTTTGAAAATCAGACCTCTAAAGAATTTTCTATTATATGTGACTGTGCACGTGAAAAAGCATTAGAAAAAATACTCCCTTTCAATTTTTGGAGAATTTGGAAAGCAATTCTGCTTTCAGCCTACATGGCATCAATGTTTAGTCTGCTGCCTTCCAGTTGGGGCAGGCTAGGGGGCTTCATGGTAGGTCTAGGCACCCTCCAGGCCCCAGCAGATTAAAATTCTACAGATGCAACTTGATAATTTCAGAAACAAAATTTCTCTGATAATATCTTCCTGTAGCTCCTTACACTGTTTTGCATGACAACAACTGAATCTGAGTAAAAGAAAAACAGTATAAACTACGAAAACCAGAACAATCTCTAATTCATAATGTGAAGAAGATGCCACAAATCTAATAATCTCCCATTTGAAGTGTGAGTTTAATACAGGCAAGAAAAATTTTGTGTTTTGAGAAAAAGCCAGATAGAACAGCTAGTAATATACTATCATTGATTTTGTTAATTCAGCACCATTTTGAGTGAAACTCAGGCACTATAGCATTTAAAAATAATGCAACCTTGCTCCCAGTGCAAGTGGCAAGAGTGAGAGGTCTCCACGGAGCTTTGCTAAAGGGGGAGGGGGAAGAAATAAAAATTGTTCACTAATGTGCCGGCGAGTAATGAAATAAGAGTCTGACACTTGGTGCATTGAAATGCAAACAAGATGTCCCTGTGTTACCCTGGCAATTCATCATAAAGGCCAGTGTATTTCTACTTATTATACATGAGGTACAGTAAATTATTACTGGGCTGGTTCTTCTAACAAACTTTTCAAACTATGTACATGATAGGGTCAAAAAGAGATTTATATATGTGTTTTCATGTGTGTGCGTGTATGACTCATGCTAGAAAATATACATGGAAGTCTATGTTTCTCTGTCAGTCTGTGGGTACCTGGCGCCAAATGCACTTGAATTAAAAATGAGAAATTCAGGTAATAACTAGGTATTTAGAAGCATGCTTTCTCTCTTCTCTGTCTGTCTATATATTCTATATATAAATTTTTGATGTATGCACACTGTATAGGTTTATTCCTAGATAAATTGAAATGTAGTATCAAGGACTATCAGCTCAGAAAAATTTTGTGAAATGTGTGGCAAGCAGAATTGTGATGGGTTAAGATGGTCTTGGAAACCCATTGCTGGAGGTACTACATCATCATACCCAAAGGATAAGTTGGAAAATAAATGGATGGAATGAGACCTAAAAACAAAAACAAAAGCAAGACCTAGACCTGAGAGGTGATCAACTGGGTACCTGGGCTTTTCGAGAAAAAGTTTGGGACACATAAGTAGCTATAGTAACAAGTGTCTAATCTAGTTTCACTCCCTGTGGAAAGGTCACTTTGTGTTGGGAGGAGGCTGGGGACAATAATGAATGTTTTGATTCTTTTGTTTACCTTTATTTTTTTTAGTGCAAGAAACCCCTGCAACATTAGTATATTTGTGGGGTGTGTGAGGTTAAAGTTGGGGGTAAGGCACAAATCTGGGAAAGACTCAAGAAGAGGCAAGGACATTTGTTAACAAGAAGATTCTAGAGCAGAAATTAAACTTTACAGGTGTCACTCTTCACAGTTTCCCAAAGAGTTGGTCCTACTGCTAGCATCTCCTGGCACAGATGGGAAACCTGAAACTCAGGGAGATTAAGTAACATAAGCAACTAGAAAGTCAAGGAGCTGGAATTTGAATCAAAGTCTGGTTGCTTTGAAAATCTTCACAGTTTCTGGGGCAGGCAGGATCAGAAGAGAAATCACATGGTGGGCTGTGGAGAATGTGTGGAGTTGGCTTGCAGGCAGGTGGTTGAGCTTTAAACTGCCTTCTGCTTTTGGTGGGAGTGGAACAGCAGAGGGTGGGAGTGAGGAGAAGAGAAAGAAGGTGAGTGGGTGGGGCATTACAGTGATTTTCCCTTGAAAAATTTCTGGTCGCATTCCTAAACCAATTTCATTATAGGATTTGGTATAAAGTTGGTTCATAGGTAGAGTAAATAAATGGAGATTTAAATGCAATAAATAGAAAAATGTCTGGAAGGATATATAACCAACTTCTAATAATAGTTATTACCAGAGAATGAGATGTAGGAAGGGAAAAACAGAAGATTTAGGGTTAGGATTATTATTTACATGTCTCAGTTTTAGTTTTAAAACTAGTCCTGGAATATTTCAAGCATATACAAAAATAGAATAATATAAACAAAAAATAATGCTCATTCTCAGTCCCAGGTTAGTTATAAATTTATGACTAGTTTTCTTTCATTTTAACAGAACATCCCCATTTCCAGACATTTCTTAACTCTCCAACTTGTTTTAAGCAACTCCTTGATATAGCCCTTTACGAGTAACATATTGATTTAAAAAAGAAAAATCATGTTCTGACATAAAATGAAAAAGAAAAACTATTTTTGAATCTATAGGACTAGAGTTTCTATTATTTAGTAAATTTTTTTGGAAAGCATTGCATCTTATACCTACCTTATAATTGGAATTTCACAAGCTGCTTTTTACACATGTGGATCCCAGAACCAACCAGGACCCAGGAAATCAATCTCCAGAGTGGGTCTGGGGAATCGATGATTAAAATGTTCCATGTATGATTCTGATGGTGAGCCACTTTTGGAAACACTTGGTCTACTTAAGATAAACTGTTTCAAGAACCTTCCAGCACTTTGGAAAAACCTAATTCCATATAAGCGACTGATACACCAATTACAAATTTGCCTTATCTGGTCATTAAATTAGGTTCCCTAAGGACTATGCTGAATCTCTTGGATTAAAGTAGTTGAATGTAGTTAACCTAGTTTTGATTAGCATATAGCTATAAAATAAAAAATTTTTTCTTAAAATTTCTACAATTCATACTTATTATCAGTGTAATACTGGTCTTTGCTACAATTAGTGAAAAAATATACTTTATAAGGCCTGTAATTTTAACATGAGGAAATGGAACTTCAAAGAAATTAAAAAACTTGCCTAAGGATATGAGATGTGGTAAAAAATATATTGAATGTTTAAATTTAAAAACATTTATTACAGCGAAAGACATGTTGTCATTAGTCCCTCTCAAAATACTCCCCCTTTCTTCAAACACATTTATCACAACATTCTTGCCACTGTCTGAAGTATTTCTGGAAGTCCATTTTTGTGAGTATCGTTAGTCGCACAATCATGGCTTCTTCGATGTCCTGAATCAATTCATAACATTTATCTTTCATAGTCATTTTGGCTTTGGAGAAGAATAAGAAGTCACGTGGTATCGGATCTGCTGTATAAGGTAAAGAAGCACACACTGTGATGTTTTTGTTTGACAGAAATTGCCATAAATGTTTGCTCAATAAGGTGTGATGAAACTACAGTGAATGTTTTTATTAAGAATTATTATAGTAAGAGATGGCCATTAGTTTTTCTCAAAGTACAAATAATACACCCTCTTGATTTAAATACACTTATCTCATTATTCTTGGCAATGTCTTTTTTACTGCATAAGTTTTAAAAAATTTAAGCATTCAACATGTTTTTTAGTCACCCCCTCTATGTTGTTGGTGACTGACTAATTCAGGACAAAAACAAAATCTGCACCGGTGAGTCATTGTAGGCAAGATGGGGTCCCTAAGTTCCAGGAACATAGGTCATAGTGAGGGAGTTGCATGGGTCTGAGGCCATGACTCTCAGTCAACAGATGAGACACCAGAAGCCTGGGGTGAGTGACAACAGAAGTGGGGCATTGATTTCATTACACAAACTCAGGTGACTACTGGTAATGAAACTGTCAGTGTTTTTAGGACAGAGCTTAATTTCTATTTTGACCTATTATTCAGATGAGAAGTGAATAATTTCAATCAACATATGTGATCTTAGTTAGTTTAGAGCCCCCCCACTCCCCTCGCATGGGGGTTGCAGTCGAGTTCTGGGTAGCAGAAATGGACACTAGAATGCTAAGGACTGGGGAACAGGGAGATCCTAGTGTCATCTTTCACTAGGCATCTGCTAAACACTTCATTTGCATCTATGCTGAGGGCTGATCCATGTAGATTTCAGCTATGTCTGTTTATTCCAACCACAAG
>RJWM01038441.1:0-16663 GCA_004363535.1 Dasyprocta punctata | reverse complement strand
CCCCATTTTCTATTTTGGGAAGATTTTAGGACTGTTTTGGTTCTACATAATATTGTGGTAGGTTGAGAGGGATTATAACTTTGCTCTTTTTCACTAAAGTTTGTGTATTGCTAAGGAGATGCATAGAGCATTGCACTGAGAAGTGATGGACTCCTGATAGTTAGCTTTAGATGATAAAGAGCTTGTTAATGAGAATGTAAACTAGTGTGGGCACAGTTTAAAACAGAATGGAAGTGCCTCAAAAACCTAAATATAGAAATAAAATAAAATCAAGCAATCTGAATTCTACATAAACACAAGTTGTGATTGAAATATTGTATACGGTGAATGTTTAGATTCTGAAAAATCATTATGGTGAAAGCCAAATTGTCTTTAATCTACTCAAAATCCTACTCTTTGTTTTGGACATTCTTATCCTATCCTTCTTGCCCCTTTCTGAAACAGTTCTATAAGTTCTTTCTGGTGATTGAAACTACAGTGAAACTATGGTGAATGTTGCTCCATCCAAAGGACAACAAGGTCAGTAACGGTATCAGGTTAGGTCCACATTCACTGAATTCCCTGGATCTGGCACCATGTGATGTGTGACTCTTCCCCAAAGTCAAAATAACTGTGAAAGGTAAATGTTTTGAACTGGTTCAGGATGTCAAAGTAGCCATGACAACATACCTAACAACAGATAGGAAAGAGAACTTCCAGAACTGCTTTAGAAAGTTATTATATATAAATACCTTTATTTCTGAGTTCAGAAACTGTAAGGAACATTTTTTTCTAGAAAAACTGTTGAATGACTTCTTCCTGGAAAAAAAAAGATGTGCTCAATTTTACCAAGATATTTTGGTTCACTAAAGTAAACTAAAGAAAAAAAATGGGAAGAAAACATATTTTAAGATGAATCAGGCATGCAGACAATTTAAAGTAATAAAAACAGATACCCAGAAGCCATTCAGATACTAAATAGGTCCTGTATTAAATTTCTTGTCTTCAAATATCACTGCTTATTTAGCTGGGGAAAAGCTGACTTCGTGAATGTTTAAATATTTATGGAAAAATCATTTTACAAATAGGCAGAGTAATAATGTGTTTTCAAAGTACTTCTGCAAAAATACAATTTCAATAAAGTGAAAAGGTAGTTGATGGGAAAATTGTGGAAAGTGAAGTTGACAAATAATTTTTAAAATCAGATTTTGTGGCAAGTTTTATTTGGCTGAAATGTAAAGCAGAGGCTTAATAATCACTGCCTATTAAACAGACTTTAAAGGCACTCTTTCCAAAGATTTAGATCTCTTTCCATGAGGTTATAACTCCCTGCTGTGTCTGTCCCAGGCACAACACTATGCACTTTGAATCTACTCTCTATTATCAGAATTCCAATGTACAAACTCTCCACATTGGCACTTGATATATCAGTTTACCTGTGCAACTAATGATTAACGATTCTATTTATTCTTGCTTCTAAGAGTATTCATATTTCAGCTGTGTTATCACATATGAAGTTGTTTTCTTTTTCAGTTTTATTACAGTAAAACTGGCAATTAAAATTTTATATTTGCATTGTGCAATGTGATGCTACTAATATGTATGCATTGTGAAATAATAGATTAAATAATGCTGATAACCATCACTTTAGGCACTTAGTGTTATTTTTGTTTTGAGAGCAAAAGATCTAATCTCTTAGCAATTTTTCAAATGTATATTATTTTTCATTGGATTGAATATTAGGTTTTCATGGCTTATTCATCCCATTAAACTAAAACTTTGTATCTTTGATCATAATTTACTCAAGCTGACACTCGCTATTCTGTTTTCTTCTATGAATTCAACTCTTTAGGTTTCACATATGAGTGAGTTCAAACATCACTTCACCTTCTGATCTGGGTTTATGTCACTTAGCACTATGCCCTCCATATTTTCCTACTTTGTCATCAATGTGGCAAAAGTATTATTTTTAAGGCTGAAAATGAAAGATATACATCACATTTTCTTTATTGATTCATCCATCAATAAAACTTAGGATGATTCCTTGCCTTAATCACTGAGAATAATGGTGCAAAAAGAATAAGAAAGAGAAGGAGGAGGAGAAGGAGGAGGGTGAAGAGAAGGAGGAAGAGGAGGAGGCGAAGGGGAAGTGGAAGGGGTAGGGGAAAAAGTAGAAAAAAGGAAGAAGAAGGAGGAGGAGGAGGAGGAGGAAAAGAAGAAGAAGAAGGAGATTCTCTTCCACACTGCTTTCATTTCCTTTGCATAAATACTCAAAAGTGAGAATGCTTGATTATATGGTTGTTCTATTTTTTGAGGAACTTTCTCACTGTTTCTCACAATGGCCATACTGGTTTTCCTTCCCACCAAGTCTACAGGAATACTTGTTATCTTTTGTCTTTTGTATTTTTGATAAAAGCCATTCTTACTACTGTGTGGTGATGTGACATTATAATTTTTATTTGCATTCCTCTAATTATTAGTGTTGTTAAGTATCTTTTCTTGTAGCTATTGGCATTTCTATATCTTCTTTTGAGAAATGTGAATTTGAGTTCCTTGCCTATTTTCTAATTGTGTTATTTTACATTTGCTATGAGTTATTTAAGTTCCTTATATATTTTGAACAAAATAGATGCATGTTTTAAAAAATAGTCTCACCCATTTTTTGGTGCATTCTCCTAGACTATCTTCACTCTTTTGATTAATTCATTTTTCTATGCAGAAGCTTTTTAATTTGATGTAATTCTCATTAATATATTTTTACTTTTAATGTTGTGCTTTCAGGTCATACAGAAAAATCATTGTTCACACAAATGCCAAGAATATTTCCTTTTATGTTTTCTTCTAGCAGTTTTACACTTCATTACTTTTAAAATATTTTGTGTTGATTTTTTTCTGTCATATGAGATAAACATAAGACTTCATTCTTTTCATATACATGTACATATATTCTTTCTTTCTTTCTTTCTTTCTTTCTTTCTTTCTTTCTTTCTTTCTTCCTTCCTTCTTGGTACTGGGGGTCAAATTCATGACCTCTTGCTTGCCAGGCAGGCACCGTGCCACTGAACTGTATTCCCAGCCCTGTGCAGTTTTCTTAAACCATTTATTGAAGAAATCGTTCTCAAATGGAAAATCTAACAATATTTTGAAATAAGCAAAACACAAAATAAAACAAAAAACAAAAACAAAATATACCAAAACCTATAGAGATCAAGAAAAGCAGTTCCAAGAGGGACATTAGTAGTACATAAAAAGGATGAATATCTCAAATTAACAACCAGAAATTATGCATCAAGAAACTAAAGACATTAGTACAACTCACTGACTATGATAATGTATGATTTATCCCTGGGATGCAAGGCTAGTTTAATGCAGACGTACTAAAAATACTATGTTAACAGATGAGAACAAAAATCATACGATGCCAATTTGCACATAAAAAGTAATTGATAAATTTCAATATTGAACTTCCATTATTCTCAGTGTCAAAAAATGGAAAGATTTTTCTTCAAAGTCAGGGACACAAAAAGAAAGTTCACACTGATCATGTCTTTTCAACATAGCACTGGGAGTCCTCGGAGAAATTACACAAGCAAAAGAAATTAACGGCATCAAAATAAAAAAAAAGACTACTGGAGATGTAGCTCATAGATCAATGAAACACAACAGATAGCTCAAGGAAAAAGAAAAAGATTATGGTCAGTGTTCTTCAGCAAAGACATCAAGAACACAATTGTTCATCTATAAAGTGTATATGTTTAAAGAACTAAGTAAATACCAGCCAGATGAAGTGCAATTGTTCACAAAAGTTCTCACACAAAACTCTTAAATTGCTCTTACTTCCCCTCACACATAGAAGTTTAAATATGAGTGAATTTGTAAACCTTCCTTAAACAGGTCCCTGTCCCTATTTTTAAAGTGATCTCTAGTTTCTGTTAGAGTACTTTGAATGGGTATCCTAATGGCACTGTTGGTAGTCTGACATTATTTCTGAACTTAATTTTTATTAGTCTTACTAGTTTTATGATACAGGAATGCACACTCCATGACTTTTCTTTTGTCTGTGTTTTATGCATGTGTATGTGGTCATATAGCAAAGCATTCATCGCATAATGTATTTTCTACGAATATTTCTAAAAAATTCAATAGTTAAGCATTTTACAAAAAGCCTTGAATAAATTAACGTGTTTCTCTGTAATTTCATTTCTATTTATTTATCTCATGTAATTAACTATAAAATTAAGGAAAAGTATTCCATTTACATGTAAAATTTAAAGTTCTTTGTGAGTTGAAAATGTGGACGCCAAGGCTCCAGAACTGAAAAATAGTAGCAAATTATAGTTTATCAATTCAATTACATATAATATAGTGATTGCATATTTTATTAGAATGAATTCGTAAAATGTATAGAACACTTATTTTTGTTCTTTAACATTTATTTGTACTCTAGTTGATATGCTTTCTTTTACCTGAAATGTTTGTTTCTCACTAGGAACCGCAGATCATTGTTTAGTTAGTAACAAAAGAGAAATAATTTGCTGCAGACAATTTTAAGAAACCATTCCATGATCCTAACCATATGCTCCATTAACTTGATTGAATCGACAGGTCACTTGCCACAAGTTTTCATTGGAACAGAATATGACACTGACTGGATATATCTGAAACTCAGTTGTGTTTATTTATGATGAAAATATAATTCTTATGGATAACCAGGAAAATTTTTCACAATGGCAATTATGTCAATCTGGAACTTTAAGTTACTACGATGTCAGTGGAACTCTATCAACTTGCACTGAATGATTTATGTGAGCAATGAAAAAGAATATTTGCTATTTGAAGGCATAAAGATTTGAGTATACCTTGTTGCTTCATTGTAACCTGGTTTATCCAGGTTAATTTTAATACTAATAATAAATATTATTAATATATTATGCCTCAAAGATTTATAGCACCCCTTTATAGCATCCTTATAGTCTGGCAACATATTTTCTGCTTGAAATCTGTTATTTCTTTTACTAATATACTCAAGATAGCTATCTTTATTTTTCCAAATAAAGTGAATGTTTTATAGGAAGTATTCATGAATTTTTAGTCTTATTTTAATCTAGTTTTATATTTAAATATATCCCTTCCATAGGGATGGGATAGTATGAATGATGCAATTTTATAACTTATATTATTTGAATTATATTTCTAAGGAGTTTAGATGATACAACCTGGCATAATTATTTTATAACATTTTGACAGTTTTTCATGTGTCATATAATAGATGTGTACCGTATTTTGTGCATCTGTTTAGTAAATCCACAAGCCATAGCCATAAATTCTTTGACTTCCCTTAGCAACTTCCTCCTGAGAAAAATCAAAGAGCTTGGAATGATGAGCTAATTAATATGTATAGTGTACTAGAAACCATCAAGGCTTTCAAAAATCATTAGTATCTATTTATAACTACTTTAGTGAAATGCAAAAATTAGCTTACCATCAGGAGAATCGTTCCTTCAACAACTATTCTGACCTGAATATATATATGGGGCAGATCCTCTGAAACTTTTGAAAGTGATATAGTTCCTAAATGAGGTCTTTTAAAATAGGTCAGTCTGTAATTTTGTTGGTATTCCCTGATCTTTCAACCTTGCATTTAGGAGAGTTGCAAGTGTCTTACCAGTTAAGTGCTCTAGAACTTAATTTTTGTCCTGAAAAAATGGATATAGTCAATGACAGTTACAACAGACATGGAATATTTACCATCAATCTAATATGCAGAGACATTGTGTTCTACAGGCAAATGGCAATCATGTTTCTTCAGGATAAATTACCCAAGAGTTAAAATTAATCTGTTTGCTTCCCATAATCAAGTAAATGGAGATCAGGACATGTGCATCCTGGTTGAGAATCATTGTTTAGCTCTGTACATTATAAATGACATCCACTGAAGAGGAAGCATTACTCAGTTCCCTGATCCATAAATTTCACCCTAAGTTTCCAATTATAAAGTATCTGACATTGAATTGAAAATTGCAAGTGTGATAGGAAAAATTAGAATAAAGAAATTAACAGGAACTATAAGCCTTACAAGCAAACTCAGAAAAAAATGCATTGCAAAGAAGTCCTAGTCATATCACAACATAAACTGCAGCATTAATGAAAAATAAGATATATACAGCATATAGTATATGTGAAGGCACTTGAAATTCTCATTGAAATACTGAATTTAATAACATTGTTACACAACAAAACAACCTGTAGTAGAAAAGAAAGGTAAAAACTTAGCATGGAAATAATAGATTCTTGTCAACTATTGTCCAAAAAACAATACAGGACAGTCATCACCCACATAATGTCTCAATCACCAATAGAAAGCATGTACAACTATGATTCAAAGAATATATTGCTTAGTGATGTAGCCATCTTACTTAGTGAAAATATACTCTATGATATTTGCACAATGATCAGGTGGAGAGACAAAATCTAGGTCTGTCTTTGATAGTGTAAAAAGCCCATCTTTTTCTAAGAAATTATAGAAAAAGCAGGAACTCTAGGAATTTCTCATATAGGATAAAAAGTCACATTCATATCACAATTTTCCAAAAACTAAAAACTCTCTCTCTCTCTCTCTCTCTCTCTCTCTGTCTATGTTTCTCTCACTGTCATACTTACTGTTGAAGATGATAAATATAAAACTAGATTGGAAATAAAGTTAAAAATTCATGAATGCTTCCTATAAGACTTTCATTTCATTTGGAAAAACATACAAGACTGGAAAAGAGTATGCCATATTAAGTCTAAACTAGAGATAACTAGTATGAGTATATTTGTAAAAGAAATAATACATTTCAAGCAAAAAATATGTTCCCAGACTTACCAAGTATCACTACATAATAATAATGTGGCCATTCTTTTAAGTCTGATTTGCATTTAATAAGAGGCTTGTAAGCCCATGAATTCAAAACTGATAGAACAACACAAATCAACATTTCATTCAACTATTTTAACACATCTCTCAATAGTTTAAAGACTAAATCAACCCAAATAACTAAGACAAGAGCAACACGAAAAACAACTTTATCTAACTGAACTTCGTGTAGTACTGCACTCGCAAGAGAGAATTTTTTTTCAGGTGTATATAAATCATTCTCCATATTTTGGGAGACATTGAAAAATAAAACAGAAAGTTTCAATGCATTCAAGTACACTTAAGTTCCCTATTATATTTGCCCTCATCATAGTGGAACTAAATTGCAAGTCAAGTATGGAAAGTATTTGGAAAAGATCACAGAAGATTAATAAATTATAAAATAAAACTCTAAGTCACAAACTAAAGTCTATATGGGAGAACTATTCGAGATAATTTTAAACAAAATGAAGAAACTAAGCACAGCAAAACAAAAGAAATACAGATTGTACCAGTGTGGTTTATCTTTACCAAAGATGTCCATCAGAAATGTCTTTTTTTGACTAGTTTCCCATGCTGCTTCTCCTATAATGCATTAGGGAGGACTCTTCTCTTCCCTTCCTAAATGTGGCCTGGGTTTGGTGAGTCAGGCAACTTGGTTGACAATTCCAGTCAAACAGCAGTTGTGTAAAGATACAAGACTATCTCTAGTGAAATCAGTTGAAGAGCTGTCCCATTTCCAAAAGATCATAGGATTAAATTATTGATGCTTTAAATTGGTAAACTTTGATGTGTTTCAATACACAGCAATAGCAAACAGTAGAAACAATTACTTTTTATTATAACTTAGAGAATAAAAACAACCATACAAAATACATTGAATGAGGAATTTTCAATTTACATCTTTTAAATTTTAACAATAAAATTATAACTTGTAGTTATCATTAACACATTTTTAATGTATGCAACAAATTTTATATGTAGTATTGCAATAAGCATGTGTTTTGTTGTTCTAATTAAGCCATTTATTTGCAAAATTAAAACTAGCTTTATGTTCAGAATGTCTTATTTGGTAAATGGTCTTAACAAACTCTTTGAAACCTCATCAAGTCTTCCTTGATCAATTTGTCATGAGCAAAACTAATTTTAAGGAACTTACTTATGTGTAATCAGCAAGGAATAAACCTAAATAATGTTAGGAGAATAGATATCAAGTAAAGATACTGCTGAACAAATAAAGCAAACAGTATCATCAATCATAATCTGATTCCTGAATAGCATTTAATGCTCACATGGTCTTATTTTCCTTTCCTTCATTAAAATTCATACACCAAAAATGGGATCAATGGATAGAGATAGAAGAGAAGAAATGGAGATGAAAAAACAAATTAAGTTGTGTGATGTATATGTACCAATTCTATAGTAGGAATGTAAATATGCAGTGAAAACATGTATTAATAAAAAGGTAATATAATAAAATAACAGTGAAAGAAGTATTAGATTACCCATGTTGTTACAGCATATGTGTCTGCACACATATATATTGATGTTGCCTTTATAAACTGCTCACTTGCACAGGTCTTCTATAGTCTCAAAGTCTAGAAGCACTCAAATCTTGCTTGTCATGATGGAAATTGGTAACGGTTTCTACTTTTTCAAATCTAAAATGTCTGAGGACTGAATCCTATGACACATGCTATAAAACGTTTTGTATGTTTGAATTTGTGATGGGACTGAGTTTCTTGAGGGTAGAAATCACGTTATATTTTAGTGCTGACTACTGAGGCTGGTGTGTATTAAATAAACACTAGAAATATGACAAATAAATGAAATGGCAGCAGAAAGCCAATACAGCTAAATAATTAACTACAGATATAAAATGCACTCAAGTATTGGATCTAATGACAGGAAATAAAAAAAAATAGTTCATTGTGTTAGAACTGTTGGTTTTTACCCAACACTGGGCAAAACAAAGAATGATTTTCCAATACAGCCTGAAGTATTATTGTGCACTGCAGAAGGAATTAGATTACCTGGAAAGGTAGTTTTTCATCATCTCTGTCTAATACAAACAATACAGTGAGCATCTGTAAAACAAAACAAATGGCTATGTTAAAAAATGCAAAGAATAACAAATACTTGTGAGGCTTGGGATGGGGGTAAAGAACATTTTAAAATCATTGGTGGGAATGTGAACTAGTCCAACCACTATGTAACTCAGTACAGAGATGCCCCAGAAAACTAAAAGTAGAAATTCCAACAAACCTAGCCATTGCTATGCTAAATATCTTCCTTCAAATTTAAATATATCAAATTACAGTGTTACACGTATACCCATGCTTACAGCAGCACACCTAACAGCAGCAAAATCTTGGAAGCTGCCTATATATGCATTAACTGATAAAGAAAATGTGGTATTTATGCAAAGCAGAATATTACTCTGCAATAAAAATGATGAATTGGATGCATTTATAGGAAAACGGACATGCCTGAGACCACAATGTTAAGTGAAGTAAACCAGAAACACAAATTTAATTACCATGTGATTTTTCTTCTATGAAAAGCCCAAAGTATAAATAAATTAATGGGTGAAATTAAAGAATGATAATATAAAACAAGGAGATAGATCTTTTGTAAATGGGAAAGGACCAACAGATGCAGCGAACATGAAGTGAAGGGGAGAGAGGAGGTGGGGAGGGGGTGCAACACACAAACTAAGATGTGTTATGTACATGTACTAACTCCTCATGATGAACAGACTCATTGTGTCCTGCAAGCACATACCTATAAAAATAAGCGTATGCAAAACAAGATATTATTAAAAATAAATCACTCACTAGCTATTGCTTATATGTTGATTTTTAAAAGTAGTTTATAAATACAGATAAGCCTTCATTATGAGTAGTGTGCAATCCAGTGGACCACATAGTAAGGTGTTAATATTTAAAATTTTTTGCACAATGATAGTGTAGTTTATTAGATAGCCCTAAATGTTGCTATGCCATGGAAGAAACTTTCTAAAACAAGAATGTTATGCCAGGGATTTAGCTTAGTGGCCTAAACGCCTGCCTGGCAAGCACGAGGTTGTGAGTTCAATCCCCAGTACCAAAAAAAAAAAAAAAAAAAAAAAAAAAAAAAAAAAAAAAAAAAAAAAAAAAAAAAAGAAAAAGAAAAAGAAAAAAAGAAAAACCCAAAACAAAAAACATGAATGCTATGAAAACAATACATTATTTTTATACCATGTGCAGTTTATTAAAAAACTTGATTTCCATTTTGTAAAGAAGAGAAATTCTTTTTCTAAAATCAGTGTGAATTAAATGCTGCTCTTGTGTTGTGTAAAATAACCAATTGAGATTGAAATAAATCACCCAGGAATTGCTTTAACGAATAAAAACCTGTGTGAAAAGAAAAAGAATCCAGGCAGCCATTCATTTTATCCACATTTTTGGCCCAAACGAAGTAGAGAAGACTTTTTTTTTCCTAAATAATGCATTAATTCTCTCTTCTTTGTGGCTTCCATTAAACCACGTCTTGATTGATTTTGCTCTTTGCTAAAATGAAGTTTATCAGGCTCAACAAATCCAGATTTCTTTGTTACACTTTGGACAGAGGGCATTCAGGGTAACTATTTTATTTACATGAAAGCTACAGAAGGATCAGGTTATATAACAGTGAATTTTCCAAATATAAATATCTTGACCTACCAAATTGGCTTTTTGTTCAAGGTCGTAGCTGATATTACCCTCATGCTATTTGATTTATTTTCCTCACTGCAGTGCCTGCCTTAAGCAAAGTAATTGGGTATCTTTGTAGCTTCAAGGTATAGAATAAGAGAAGCGAGTTATCAAATTTGTGGTTTTGGATAATGACTGTCAAAACAGATACGTAAGTAAAGACATCATGTTACATCAGACTGACTTTCAACATACTGAACGTGGAAAGCAGAATCAAGATAATTTGTATTCTATAAAATCTTTGTAGGTCATACATAGACAAGAATTTTGTTGCTTTTGACTTTACTTGTATGAAACTCAAA
The DNA here is from genome assembly GCA_004363535.1 of Dasyprocta punctata. NCBI lineage: Eukaryota > Metazoa > Chordata > Mammalia > Rodentia > Dasyproctidae > Dasyprocta > Dasyprocta punctata. The sequence continues at coordinate 5,753 of RJWM01038441.1, read as the reverse complement.
TTCTAGAATATATAAAGATGCTCATATATGTACTATGCGAGAAAATTAAAATTTTATATGTAAGTAGGATATGTGTAAAATCCAAATTAAATTTGCAGAAATATGACTTAATATTATGGTATTTAATGTTAATGTCAAAAACCTAGTAAAGATGAATAAATGCAGATATAGGTCATAGTCCTCCTGATGTATCTGTATTTCAAAATGACAAGACAGCGTCTCTGTCTTAGTTACTGTTTTCATTACTGAGACAAAATACCCGACACCCACAAGTTAAGTGAGGAAAGATTTTTTTTTTTAGCTCACAATCTTTAGAGGTTTCAGCCCATGATTGTTTGGGCCCAAGGCAGGGTGGCAAGGCAGAGGGAAATTGCAGAGAAGAAACAGTTCAGGACGTACTGCAATGGGCAGAAGGCAGCAAGTAGTACGCAGAAGCACAAGTAACAGCACTAGCAGCAGCAGCAGCAAAGTAGTGAAGCAGGTTCTTTCTCTCCCTTTCTATTCTACCCAGGCTACCTGCCTTTTGGGTAGTTCCCCACACATCCAGGGTAAAGCATCCTTAACACCAGCATCCCACCCTTAATCCCAGCAACACTCACCCTAAATCAGCCACCTTCACAACTTTCCAATTATCATCACACGAAGCTGTGAGGAGTATATCTAGATACCAGCCATAACACTGACCACTAAAGAAATGCTAATGAAAGTAATAGTGAGAATGCTCATCATCAAAAAATCAGATAATAATAAATGCTGGAGAGGTTGTGGGAGAAAAGAAAGTCTTCTACATTGCAGGTGGGAATGTAAACAAGTACAAGTATTATGGAAATCTCTATGGACATTCTTCAAAAAACTAAAACTGGAAATTGCACTCAACCTATCTATGTGCCTGCTACATAGCTTCCTGAAAGAATTAAAGCTATCATGTTACAGTGACACATGCATACTCATGTTTATAGCAACACAATTCATAGTAGCTAAATATTGGAATGGCCTATATGTCCACCAATGGATGAATAGATAAAGAAAATGTACTATTTATACACACTGGAGCACTGTTCTGCTATAAAGCAGGACAAATTTGAGTCATTTGTAGAAAAATGGGTGCACCATGAGACCAGGACATTAAGTGAAAAAATATCATACACACAAGGTTAAATGCCTCATGGTTTCTCTTATCTGAGACAGTCAAAATATAAACAAAGAGCAAAATAATAGACAGGTAATAAGAAATAGGGAGATAGATCTTTTGCAAATGGGAAAGGAACAAAGAGATGGCAGAGTAGGGAAGAAAAGGGGAAAAAAAGGATTACAAAGGGAATTAAAGTGTGTTACATATGTGCACCAACTCCCCATGAGGAATACAATTATTATGTACTGCAAACGTGTCCCCAAAATAAAATAAAAATTGAATAAATAAATAAATAAATGTATGTGGAAAAATCGATGGAAGCTTAAGAAATCAATGTTAGGTTTTTGGTTTGACATTCATAGGAATACGTAAGCAAGGAAAAATATTACTATATTATAGTTCATTCTTTTAACTCATCAGATGGAATATTACCTCATTTTCAATAGTTACTACTTGAGTGCAAGTTCATCCTTCTAACTCCTAAAATTTAATGTATTTTCAAACAGATTCTGTTGATCATGACTTTATAAGAATGCTGAAATTAATATATGGAATTTTGAAGCTATAATCAGAAATGCCAAGAAATAAAACTTGCCAGTTTTAAACTGGCCCAGAGTACCTTGACAAAATCAAACATTTGGGCCACATTCTCAAGGCCAGATGTTTGTAATTATTTTCCTCTATTTTTTCCTTCTCTATTGCTTTTTCTCTATCTGTTCTTCAAACTAATCCGTTGGAGTTATCAATGGTTTATCTTTGACATGATGGCTTTGGTTATAGCTTAAAGGTAAAAAACAAAGAAGCAGATTCTCATTACTTCTGGGAAAGAGATATTTCAAAAACAAAATAAGTAATGATATGAATAAAGTATACTCCATCTCTGTATTTTCTTTAATGCTTTGTCTTAGGAAATTCACAGTGAAAAAAGTAAGTTGTCAGGTTCATTTCCATATAATGTTGAATGTAACATAGGCACTTAAGATTGTAATGAGTGTTTTAGAAAATATAAATGGAGTTTTGGTCCCCCTTTTGTTTGCTTTTTATTCTTTTAATTTTGCTTCTCCTTTCTTCCCCTGCTATGTGGGACCTTAGTTAACCTAAGCACCTGATTATGTCTATATAAGACACAAATGTCTTCACACTGAAAAAGATAATTTCCAAGTAAACTCAAAGGTATGGGAAAGCTTGATAGATTGATGGGGACTGAAAGGATAGAGATGAGATCACTGAGGTTTAGGTGAGATGGTAGATCTAGGTCAAGGACTGTAGAAGTCATCAACTCATCACTAGACAATGGACTCACTCCTAGCACTATTTCCAGGGTTGTGCCAATGTCGAACCTACTCAGCCTCCTTTCCTCTGTGCATCTGTAGGTCCAGGAGCCAGGATAGCAGTCCTTGCTGTGATCTGTGATATGTCTTCTTCTGTGAGAGTCCACACAGTGTTTAGTAACCATCCAGCAGGGAGAGTACTCACCTAATTTTCAATAATTTATTTTTAAAGTGTCTTATACCACATTAATAACTTTGCCTTTGAACATGTGGAACACTGAAAATGCAATGAAACAGAATTATAATTGCTTATAATGTGGTATTGCTGAGAGAGATGCAGGAGTCCTCTTCCTAAGTATATCACAGACCAACCAAACATCCACTTCAAATTAGGATTGTCAAAACATACTCTTATAGTTTTTACTCCATTTATTTATTTTCCCAATATATAAATATCCTATGTGTGACATCTGACAGGTGTGAGTTCTGTTCACTCTACATTCCATTTCTCTCCGCAGCAGACTTGAAAAGGAAGTTAGGATGAAATTTCTTAACATGGTTTGTGACCTTTCTTGGATCCTATGCAACAGTCACTCCTGCATAAAGACCCATATATTCAAGGGACATTCTTTCCACTTCACAGTGTTAACCATTCTCCAAGAGGAAACTTAATTATTATCTTTCTCTGAAACCTCTCCTATACTCGGAAACCTATTATCTCTCCTTTTTTTTCTGAAATACAATGGTGCTTGTGTACTCTTGAGTGTACATACTATATCTTCATTTAGGTTATGTGTATATGTGTGTGTGTGTGTGTGTGTGTGTAACTTTAAAATAGGTGTAAATGGCACACTGGCACATTTAATCATTCATCTCCTGTTCCTGATGGAACTGACCATTATATAGACAGACTTTACTCAGTCTTATTCTAAATAATGGAGTCACAGAAAAGGAATACTTTCATAAAAAAAATTTTAATCAATGTGAACTAAGTATTCATTTCTTCACTCAATGTGCTTTTAGGTTGGAGGTAGTTTAATTCTTTATTATGTTTTTTTTATCTGTGGTTCATATTAATGAATGTATCTAAATCCTAAAGGAAACAATGCTTAAAATTGTGAATTAAATCTTTTGTATTGTACATGTATGGTGATGGAGTGTATAGACGTTTCCTATTCAATATTGTTATAAAGAAAACATTTATTCAGTATTTTAAATACTTAATTCATTACTAGGCTTTGTCATCATCATATTTAGAGAGATCTTCAGCATGAGCAAAAGACAAAAGAATAACAAAATGCTTGTAATTCTAATGCACAGCAAGAGCTCACTAAAAACAACTAGAAAACAATTTCACAAAGAAACAGACATCCCACACAGAGCTTACAGATACAGACATAGCTATTTGTATATTCCAAAAGATTCTCTCTATTCTCCTACCTTGCGCTACTGTCTACATTCAAATGGTAGGACTGCACTTACTTTGGCAATGTGAATTGAAGTACAAAGTGTTTCATTCCTGGTAAATGGAATTGACATGACCAATGAGTCAGGATCATTTAGATAAAAATACAATTTTTTTAAAGATCAAAATATCTTATTTTCTCTCTTCAACTTTCCATTCAATAAAAGTAGCATAACTGGATGGAGTTTTAGGCATTTTGAAAGCAAATACTTGCATAAATAGTGGTTGGAGCATTTGGTATGAAGTGTATTGAAAGGAAGATAAAGAGTGGTGGCTATAACGGAAGATGATGATAAACAGGAGCTGCAGGACAGATGTGCAGATTTCTCTTTCATTTTTCCTTCAGTTGTATATTGAACCAAAAGAAATAATATTTATTGAGCACACTTTCTAACATTGATGTTCTGTCTAAGAAATGATTTTAAATCTTCCAAATAATATCCATAAAGTCCTGATTTTAGAGGAGTAACTACATAGAGAAAGGTTAAATGAATTGCCCAATATCAGTAACTTATGTGATGATTCAGGCCTCCATATATAGTCACTTTCTTTAGCAGAAAATCATTAAGATTTCTATTATGTTTTTAAAGTAATAACTTTCTAAAATTATATGTATTTGTCTGACTTCAACTACACAGCTGATTTATCTAGCTGAATTTGAATCATACTGCTATCTTCTATACCTTCTACATTTGCTTAAGTTTCCTGGTGCCATAGGCTTTGTGCATGAGAAACATGCTTACTTGATTCTGAAATATGGCTGTTCCTCAATAAGTGTAGATTCCAATTTTCTAAATTTTTACCGACTTTACATGAGCCAAATAATAACACAATCTGTAACATCAATTTCAGAATTGATTCAACTCTAATCTCTGCCAAATATCAGTATTCTACATGTGATTCATTCTCTATGTGAATCATTTCTAATAATATATCTTATCATTGTTTCACATGACAATAGATTTAACAGCCTTAGCTACAATAATTTAGGGTTTGAGAAGCCTATAGAGTCTTATATAACTTGATTGGCTTGAGTATTTTAACACAGAATATATCAAACTAAATATCATGGCTTCAAAAGATAAATAAATATTATGGCTTCTTTTTTAACTTTGAGAAGTGAAAAAGAATAACCCCCTGACAGTTCATAATCAAGTAGAACCCTATCCACTTAGGTTTGCTGTTGAGAAGAAACAAATAATGTATGTTTTTTTTTTTTTTTTTTTTTTTTTTTTTTTTTGTGGCACTAGGGATCAAACTCACAGCCTCACGCCTGCTAGACAGGTGCTTAAGCCGCTGAGCCAAACTCCCAACCCTAGTTTTTGAGGCAGGGTCGCACTACGTAGCTCAGACCGGCCTTGTGCTCGCGTTGTAGCCCAAGCCAGTCTCAAACTCACAACGCTCCTCCTACCTCAGCCTCCCGAGTGCTGGGATTAAAGGTGTGCGCCACCAAGCCTGGCTATGTATGCTTTTTATATGATATCTTCCCCTAGTAACAACCCAGGGCACCAATAATCTAACATCACTACTAAGAATCAGCACCCCGAGTGCACAGAGGTGTTACCAGTTCATCCATTACATCGTCACGCCTTAATGATGATTACAGATCATGTGCCTCTCACTGAAACAAAGAAAGAATGGCACTAAAACTGTGTAAAAGCTACATTCAGCAAATTTTTTAAAATGCAGAGGTAGATTTGTAAAACACCCAAGATAAGGTCTTTATATTTGCTTGATTAGCTATACAATTATTTTTACCAGTTTCAGAAGTCATAACAACATCAGATATTTAGTGCCCATCTCTGAAATCAATATTATAATTGTAAAAGTGTAAACAACTATTCAGAAATCCTTTCTTTCGTCATTACAACCTCCATTTCAAGTG
>RJWM01038440.1:0-16738 GCA_004363535.1 Dasyprocta punctata | reverse complement strand
AGCAGTTTCTTTTTGTTGTTGTTCTTAAGATTGTGGTTATCTTTGTCTCTTTCTAGAGTGTCTTTCAGTACTCTTTGTAGTGTTGGTTTGGTGGCCATAAATTTCTTCAGTTGCTCTTTGTCATGAAAGTATCTTATTTCTCCATCAATTTTTAAGGATAGTTTTGCAGGGTACATCAATCTGGGTTGAAAGTTATTTTTTTTCAGGATTTGAAATACTTCACTCCAAGCTCTTCTTGACTTAAAGGTTTTTGTTGAGATGTCTGCCGTGATTCTGATAGGCTTTCCTTCATAGGTGATCTGTTTCTTTTCTCTGACAGCTTTTAGTATTTTGTTCTTGTGCTGTATATCAGATACCCTTATTATTATATGTCTGGATGAGGATTTATTTTGGTTGTGGTTAATTGGGGTTCTGTATGCCTCAGTTACTGGTATTTCAGATTCTCTTTCCATGTTTGGAAAGTTTTCTGCTATTATTTCTGTGAATAGTGTTTGCAGGTCATTGGTATTGATTCCTGCTTTTTCATTTATTCCTATTAATCTTATGTTGTTTCTCTTGGCATCATCTTGCAGCTGTTGAATTGTTGTTTCTTGGTTCCTTACTATTTTTAGGAGATCTTTTCTTTCATGGCCATGATCTCCCATGCTGTCTTCAAGATCTGAGTTTCTATCTTCAGCTTCATTTAAGTGGTTTTTCAAACTTTCCATGGAGTTTTTCATTTCTTGCATTTCCCTTTGCATCTGTTTCATGCATTCTGTTTGTGTCTTATATTGTTCATTCAAAGTTTCGGTCATTTTCTTAAGTTCTTCTATGTTTTTATCTTGCTCTTCTTTAGATACACACAACATTTCTTTAATAATGATTCTCATTTCATTTTTTAGCTGAGAGAATATTTCTGATTTGAATTTCTCTATAGCTTCTTCAAGCTGTTTCTTTATTGCATTTTCTATCATTTCAGAAAGTCCATTTGTGTGACTGCCACTGTCTTCCATTTGTGTCTCTTGGGTTTGTTCTTTGTGGGCTGGGGGACTGAGACTGCCTTTTGGTCTTTCGTTTTGTCATTTTCTTCTGGAATCTTTGTCGCTCTGTGTCCTGTGAGGCTGACTGGTGTTCCCCAGAGGTTCGCACTGATTCTTGCGGTGTGCAGGATCACGGGACCCAGTAGGCTGGGTCCCATGTGCAGCAAGGAAGGGTGGCCTCCCGGGGCATGTGGTTGGAGCCTCCTCCTTCACTGGGTGGGGGCCAAGGCCTCCTGTTTCCAGCGAGCTAGGCGGGGCAGCGCGAGTGATGCGGACCCGACCCTGGTTCTGTCTGCAAAGCAAGTTCAGCCCAACAGCTATGCCTGCGGGGCAAGCCCGGGCAGGTCCCAGGCCTACAGTGCTGGGAGCAACCCTGCTGGGTGGCAGGGTCTGCACCCAAGCTGTGGGATGGCACACGCTCAAGCCGCTCCACTGAAGAATGCAGCTGGAGTGTGCTCTGCACTCTGGTGGGGGGGGCCAAGCTCTCCAGGTCCCTGCAGCTATGTTGCTCAGTTCCCGGTGAGCAGCTCTGGGGTCCTGGGCTGATTTGGGCTGGGCTGCGTACCTCTGTGTCCTGTGAGGCTGGCCTGCGTTCCTTAGAGGTTCATGCTGATTCTTGCGGCATGCAGGATCACGGGACCTGGTAGGCTGGGTCCTGTGTGCAGCAAGGAAGGGCGGCCTCCCGGGGCGTGTGGGTGAAGCCTCTTCCTTCACTGGGTGGGGGCCAAGGCCTCCCGATCCCAGCAAGCTAGGCGGGGCAGCGCGACTGACGCGGACTAGACCCTGGTTCTGTCCGCAAGTTCAGCCCAACAGCTATGCCTGAGAGTCTTTCTCTTTTTGTTGGTTCCTGTAACTAACTTTATAACTTCGTGGAGTAACAAGAAGGGCCATCAAGATGGTGCTTCTGCATTAGAGATTTCATATTGTCAAGAAATGAATCATAGGTACTGTCATAGGGATCACATGTTTTAACAGCTGTAAATAATTTTTAAGATCTTCTTTTTTTAGAAAAATATGATTATAGATGAAAATTAATGTATTTTTAATCCATAATGTTTCAATTCAGGATCCAGATTCACTTGTGATGGTCTATGGTTGAATTTTGGACTCTTAAGATTAGACTTCCTTTTTGTATTATACTCATTGATTTAGTAGAACTTATAATTTTCTGTAACAACAATCATTATCATCAGTTTTATATCTAGAGAAAATTATTTCATAAGTTTTTTGTATGAAAAGGAAAAGTAATCACTGTCAATGATAAGCAAACTTACTTGCCACATTGTTATAAATTCTCTTACATTCTTTCCCTCAGATTCTTATAATGCATTTTAGCTTTATATACAAAATCAAATAAGAGTTTGTTTAGAGAAGTTTTCATTAACACAGTAAAATTATTCTATTTATAGAACAGAATTTAACAAACTACTTTATTAGCAGTTGCCATAAGGGACATCATTTTGCCATTATGTTGGTTACCTAAAACAAATACACACAATTATTTATTACCACAGTATTTGTCTATAAAAATGTAGATTTTGTTGCAATGCCTTTTTTGTTTTTTATTTTCTTTGACAAAGATTCAAGGTCAAACATGGCTCTATAAAGCTATATTTTAGTATGTTTGTTAGGTCAAAATTCCTTTCTTTAATATTATTTAATATAACTAGATTTTGACGTTTAAATTTCTTTTTCTTAATAAATATCCTCCCCACTCTGCTACCATGCATGAGGTGAACAGTTTTCTTCCATCACATTTTGTCACAATTGTTTCTGACTCACCACAGGCCTAAAAGCAATGGAGACAAATGACCATCGACAGAAACATTTTAAACTATAAGCCAACAATAAAAATTTCTTCCTTAAAATTACTTTCTTGATTATTTTGACACAACAACAGAAAGGTAACACAGAAAACTGGTATTGAGAAGTAGAGCCATTGCTGTTATCGTACCTGACTATGTGACTCAGAACCTTTGAAACTGGTGCAGAAGGAGTTTGAAAAGGTTTGAAGATGAAGGATAGAAAGACCCTATAATGTTGTCAGTGGAGCTTAATGGGTGATTCTAGAGTAAGCTCCAAAGACCAGAATGTTGATAAGAATGTGGACAATAAAGTCTGCACTTATGAGGTTTAAGACAGAAATGAGGACTTTATGGGGGAACTGGGCTAAAGGACTTTCCTGCTACATTTTGACATTGTCCATGTGAAAGAACTTGGCTACACTTTGTCTATGTGATGAGACTTTGTGTGAAGCTGAGTTTAAAGGTGAAGGAATAATTAATCTGAAAAAAAGAAATTTCAAAGCAGCACAACATTTAGGCTGTCATATAGATATTACTGGTTACTTAAGGTTGGATTTACAGTGGGAATTGTAAGCAAAAACCAGAATGGAAAGAGGTTAAAAACTTGCAGTATAGTTAGAAAAGGACTTAATTGAAAGTTGTGGTCAAAAATGGTGTGGTTACTAAAGAGATTAGCATCATTAAAAAGAAGTGAAATACTTTGCACAAGAAGAGTCAGAAAGATAACTTGAAGGAATCTCAAGAATTGGCCACATGCCAATCTTCACAGGGTTGAGGACACAAAAATGTAAACTTCTTTATAAGACTGTGAGAAGAGATTGCTGGGGCTCCCTGTTGCCACATGTCCACTGAGGGAATTCTTTCTCTAAGAATAGTTTCACCATGCTTAGCCATTCATATACTCAAACACATCTGCAACCAAGGTCCAAGTGACCCTGGTTAATGTTAAGCTGGCAGAACACTGGCAAAGTACTTTTGAAACTGGTTTTTCAGGCACACAGAATATAAGAGTTCTGGAGTCACAGAGGCTTCAACCCAGATTTCATAGATAGGCTTGGGAAGTCAGGCAGTGTTAGGCAGAGTTAGAGTTCTTATAAGCAGCCATTGAGAGAGTGATTCATAAAACTGTGAGAGTGAAGCCAGAGCTTCAGTAGAGACTACAGAAGTTGGAGATGCCAGAAACATGGAACATCTATTGAGAAAAGCTACAGGCAGGAAGTGGAGACAGCCTGAGAGTAGCCATGTGTGCTGCAACTGAAATAACCATAGGGAAAGGACTACCCAAGCTCTTCTAAGCTCACATCATGCTACCATCTGCTCTCAGTGAATCTGCATGATTTAATGTTTGCCCTGCTTGGTTTTGATCTTGCTTTGGTCTGATCCTTCCTTGATATTCTCCTATTTCTTCCATTTGGAATGAGAATATTTATCCTGTGCCATCATATTTTAGAAGTATATAAGTTATTTTTTGCCTATTACAAGGTCTCACAGTTAAGATCATGCCTTGAGTTCTGGGGAGACTTTTCACTTGTTTTTTTGAGAAAGGCTGAAACAGCTGAGACTTTGGGGATTGTTCGAGGTGGACTGAATACATTTTCTATAATGACATTATGAAGTCTTTGGTGTTCATAGGTGAAATGTAGGTTTGCTCTGAAATATCCTTTCAAAAGTTTGTGTTGAATGTTTTGTTCTCAGTGCAGCCACAGTCAGAAGTGGGTATCTGGGAAGTGCTCAAATTATGAAAGTTTTGACTGCATCAATAGATTAAACCATTGATGAGCTTATATAATTCAATAGACTAGTGGAAAGTAATGGAAACTTTAGGAGGTGAGTATGAGTTGGAGGAAAAAATTTGATTGGAGTATTTCTTATTTTTAGCTCCTTTTTTTTCTCACTTTCTCTTCTGCTCTCTGACTTCTATGAAGTGAGATATGTTCATTGAAGGGGTAACCAGTTATTCTGCTTCAGCCATTTTTATCCTCTATTGTTGTAGACCTAGCATTTCTTGTGTTTCTCTTTTCTAGGAGATAGAAATTTGATTTTCAGTGCGAGAACTCAGAATTACAGTAAGCAAACACACCTGGCACACTAAATTTATCAGCAATGTTATTTTTCAATTTTTGTTTTATAAAATGTTCTATTTTGTAGTTATGTGCTCAGTATATTTACTATCTTTTCTTAAATTTGAGAAAACTGACTAAAATCAGCATTTATCATGAGTTATTTATCATAATGTTTGCCAGAAGGCAAGCATATCTGCTCAGTCCACTATTACTCTGAAAGATTCAGCCAATATTCACGAGAGAAGCAATAAATAAATAAATAAATAATAAATATTGGAAAGCAAAAGTATTTATAGATGTTATAACTCAACATTTCTATCTCTAAAAGTTACTTATAGAATATAGTGGTTAAATAGCACAAAAAGTACACATTCAAGGAAGTTAATCAAGTTATATTAAAATAGAAAAGTGAATGGAAACAGACTAAGTACATAACAATAATGTATAGATTAAACATTTGTTGTTCCCTACAATGCGATATTCTACAGTCCTGGTGTGAGTATGTATGCATATAATTTAACTAGAATAAATATAATGTTTTAAAATTAATAACTAGTTTCCAACTTATTGTAATATTTCTCATTTCCATTAAAGAAGAATTTATATATGTCAAGCTTTTATATTGCATGTCTGTTGTGATAGAATTTAAATTTTCTTTTTTTATTTGTTTTTTTGCAATGAGTGTGAATTCTTTACATAGTCATAGAACATTATATTTTATTTTTAAATCAAAAGTTTTAATATTTCAGAAGTAGCAAGGTGACTTAACAAAAAAGATTTAATTTTACTAAAGAATCAATTTCCCATCTGATTTTTAAGCCATAATAAACCAATTCAGTGAGTAGTGTTTTAAAGGAAACAGTGCTCAAAGGTGTCAAATAACCCAGAGAATTCAAGAAAGATAAGTACTGTGGAGTGTTTGTGGGATTTGATAATTAGTAGGTCATTCGCTGTGACCTTACAAGTCCACATTAAAAAGAGGGAAAGTTTGTTTTGTTCCTAAAATCAAAGAGAGATCATTTTCTCTTGTCTAAAGCAATTTGTTCAGTTTTAATGCACCTTGATAATGTGAAGAAAGGAGGGAGGAAATTATTTTGTCTCTCAGCTTACATTAAATGCAATAAATATCTAATTAAACTTTGAAAGAATTTATTTTAGCAAGTCATTTTATAATCAATATTGATTATTGTCCACAAATCATAAATATTAGTAGTCAAACGGCATATAAAGATCAAATATTTTAAATTATTTGTTAAAACATTTTTTCATTCATTTATTCATTGAACAAGTATTACATGTCTACTACATGCCTAGCATTAGTCTGAGTGCCCTGGAGTTACATTCAAGAACAAAATACATGTACTTGTGTAGTGTATATTCTAGTTGGAAAAGGCAATAAATAAAACATAATGGTGAAAGTACTATAAAAAATCATGAAAGAAAGGCTCTTGAGAGGTGAGGGGGGTTGAAATACTACATAAAGCAGTCATCATATGTCACAGGGGTAAAGGAATTAGTTCTTACTCTGCATAAGAGCTTTCCTGAAGAACATTCGGGACACAAGGATGTTGGTATGCTTGAGAAACTGAAGACTGGTGTTAGCTCCAGGAGAGATGGGAGAAGAGAAGAAATTAAAGAAGAAAGTAAAGTGCATGCCTTATGGGCTTTAGAGACCTTTGAGAAGATCTTAATTTTTCTTTGGATTGATGGAAAGTCACTGGAGGTCCTGAACAGTGAGGAGCTGATTCCCCTGACACAGGTTTTAAAAGCCTGACTCTTCTGGTGGTATTGCGAGCAGACTCTGTAGGAGGGTGCAAGTCATTCTTCTGCTAGTCCTCCAGATCCATTTTCTGCTTTTCTCTCCTTTGCTCTGAGCGCTACTGCACCTCTGGGAACTGCCATGCCTTCTACTTCCAAATAAGTGTGTGCAGTGGAAGGTAGTTCCAAGATATCTGAAGGAGATGAGAGAGAGATTTGGGTATTTTTCTCCTCTACTGCCTTTTCTCTCAAGGCCTTCTTTTAGTAGTGTCTCTACTTTTGTCTGGATACCATGCAGTTTAAAATTTTAAGCAATTAACACAGAGCTCTAAAGGCATAATCATGTTTAATGTTTGCTTTTATTTAGGTCCAATTCCTCTGGACATTATTTAATCATATTTTTAAATGTCCCTTTAGAAAACGTCCCTCAATTCATTTCTGTTTTTACAGAGCTCCTTGCCAAGGGTCGCGTGACACATCCCGTTTATGCTGGAGTTCCCTTTTGTAGTTATCCCGTTGATCACATCCCAGATGGTGGCACAGGAAAGCCAGTGCTCTGCCCTTGCCACTTTGGGAGGTCTGCACAGCAGTGCACCATGGCACTTCGCCCATGCTTTTACTCATAATAAAAATATATGCAAATAATAAGAACCAGGTGCTTTTTTCTTCCACTGCTCCATGCAGTATTTAGCCTATAACTTCTGCTCGTGGACCTTCTGTGTTTTACTAAAACTTGGGAAAAGTCTCTGATGGTTGGTCTAATTGAGTGTGTTCATTTTCCTTTTTACTATAAGGGAAAAAGTAGTATTTTCTCTGGGTAAATTTCTCTGTGGCTTAAATTTACCGTTGGCCTTTAAATAAGACCAGTTCCATAGTTAACCTTTCTTTTCCCCATCTGGGCTCAGTTATCATTCAGGTTCATTTTTTTTTTTCAAATTAGTTTTTTCATTCTTGGTCTGCGGCTGACTTCCCTCTGGGAGGTTGGTGATACCGCCCAGTAACTGGAATGAGTGCCTGATTAAAGATTGCAGCTAATGACGTTTGGGATGGACATGACGTTGTTATGCTTTCATGTCTCTCTCTTTTTCTTCTAATAGTTTCTTATTAGTTAAAACTTTAAGTAATGCATGTGAGTTTCTTGGAAATGTTAAAACGCTTCTTTTTATCTGTGATACTTTAATGCCAGATTGTGTATAGGCTAGTGACCCAGAAAAGCCATTTACCGATATATGGTGTGTAATTTAGCCAAACTGGTTTGATTACATTACTGGGTATGATTTAGGCCCATAGAAGAGTCAACCAGCAATTTGATTGAAGCCACACTCTGCCTTGTCATCCAAAGACCAGAACAGAAGCCTTAATTAGCCTGGTTGATTAAGCAAGATTCAATTTTAAACAGTTACCAGTAGGACTATAACACAAGAGTCAATGTGAATTTGAACATTAAGAAAAAATACTTTAAAAGGGAAATATCTGTATTTCCTCTGCTATTTTTTCAAATGGTTTTGTAATGACATAACGTCCTTTTTTGAGCAAATTGTGGTGGCTTCTTGCATCATTTGTATAATTTAGAAACTCTTTTCTGTCATGTCTGTTCACTTTCACCTAGAAGGCACACACTTTAGAAAAGCATTGTACCTTTTGTCTGAGGTGTTTAGCTCAATGAACAAGACTGGAAGACAGCTCTCAAAGACTGAAAAGGAGACTAAATGAAACTGGTTATTCTAGTGGTATCTTTGGGAGAATAACCTTTTCTGCTAACATTTACTTTTCAAAGAATTGAAATAACAGTCTACCTACAGTGAACCATTTAGATCTTTCAATGATAGCAAATAGCCAGCTGTGGCATTGTGTGCTGTAGGTTCATCACCACTAGTCTAGATTATGAGATACCAGAAGTATAAACAGGGTGTATTCCATAAACCTTTATGGTAACATGGATATTATATGTTTATTATCTTTAATACTATAGTATTAAATTAATAGGAAAAGTATTTTAACATTGAGGGATATAGTATAAATAGACTTAGCCTTGAAATCAGAAATCATGTTGTGGCAATTGTTGCATGATTTTGGTTCCATAGTTTGGGTTAATCATTGTGCCTTCTTTCAAATTGAATATGAGTGGAGTTATTCTCCCCAAGATAATCACCAAAGTAATTTTCATTTATTCTAAATACATAGATGAATCCAGTATCCCTCACTTTATTTTAATCAGGAACCATATCAAACAATGGCTTATAAAGTGAGATGCTGAAATAGATAGTCACTAACACATTTAGGAAATGTGAGATAGATGTTCAATCTGACTCTTCTTTAATATATAGCAGCTAAAGTCAGGAAACATTTCATTTTATTTCAGTTTAGTCGACTTTAATTATTTAAAAAATTTTTCTAAATGGATGTGAACAGGAAATTTCAGAAATTAGCTTATGACTGGTAAAGATAGGAAGAGTCAGTATCCTTCCATTTGTCTAGCTCTGTTTTCTGAATATTGAATTAATTACAAAATGACTTCCATGTTAGAGATAAATTAAAGCTTCATGTTATCTACTTTGACCAACAATTGATTTCATTATAGAAATGAAACAAAAAGCTTTAACTTGCCTTAGAAACTTTCTTGAATAATATTCCAGAATGTTTTTACACATTTAAGTAAATCTGAAACTACCCAAATTTTTCAGGAATTCTAGCGTTTTCTCTCTTAGGTTTTCTTATTCTTGGAGCCTAAATTTTATAGAATGACTTTTCTTTCTAATTGATAGTAAAGCAATTGTGAGAAGAGGACCATCATAAAATCTTTTAAAAAGAGAAGATGTGACTGGTCTCATAAAGGTAAGTAGGTGGAGAAAGGAACTAGGGAATACTGACCATAATTCAGTTAGGTTTGTAATCAAGATGAAATGGAGATCAAAAAGGAGGAAATGGAAGTTAGTCTTCACACAAAGAAAATATTTCAAAAACAAGGGACAACTGGGTGAAATTGAATAGGCTACAGGGAAGGGCAAGGAAATGGCAGGAGTGGAGACAGACGTAAAAGAGAGGAATTCTAAGCAATCAACTACTGGCTTTCTGTTAGAGAGATGTATTTGCTCTGAAATTTTAAGTGAAACTTTAGAAAAACTCACATTAATTAGTGTAGGAGCACCCAAGAACTTCAACAAGAAAGAAAAAGAAATAGGTGAGAACTTGTGAAAACTACCTTTTCCCCTACTTTTTGTATAACTTCAATTCTTAAATATTGAATTTAAAGTTCTGTTTTAATGATAAAAACTCACTTGCTCTAAATAAACAATTGGAAACTTTATTAGCCTATTATAATTTTCTGAATATAATCATGCTACTATTAATTTAATTTTATAGATAAATCAGCTAGGCAAACAGCAATACTTCATTGCTAATTTTAAATTTTCTTTATGTTGTCATTTTATTTTGTCAAAATTCCAAATAATTCATAAGGATGTATAATGGGTCCCCACACATGGTAAGTTAGTATTTTTCCCAATACGAACATTGAAAGAATTTTACATTGAGTACACAGATACCACCATAGACTGTCATTAACATTTTACTATTTCTTGATGTATTTATTTATCTGGATCTTTCTTTGTGTTCACTAATACATCTTATTTTGTGTGTATTTTAAAATAAATTACATATTTCAGTATATATTTTTCCCTAAGGCTTGTAGATACTGAATTACATTTTGATACTCTTTTGAGATTTTTCTCTTGTTGTATAGTTTGTGTGCAATGACATATACAATCACAAATGTGCATTTGCTACCTTTTGACAAATGCATATGCCTATGTAATCCAAACACAAAACATTATCTGCAGCCAGAAAATTCCCTTATGACTGTTTCCATCTTTATTCTTAAACCTTTTAGAGATAATCACTGACCTTCTTTATGGCATTATAGATTTGGAGCTTTAGAATTCATATAAATGGAATTATACATGATGCTTTCTTTTTCCTATTATTTAATCCACTCTTGGTAATTTGTTTCCTTTTATCACTCAGTAGTGATGAATTTTTCACAATGTTTACTCTTTTTTTTTAACTGGTGGACAGTTGGCTATTTCTTGTTTTGGGACATAATCAATGAAGTTTCTATGTTCTATGATTTGAAAACATATATTCTCATTTTTCTTAAGTGAATACTTACGAATAAAAATTGGTGCTTTTTGGTAGGAATATGACTAATTTTAAAGACACTGTTACTTTTCATAAAGTGGTTGTACCACTTTGCCATACTATCAGAAATGTAAGAGAATTTTAAGTGCTTAAATGACCATTAATTTTATGACCATTTGCATTCTTGTATGTGGTAGTATTTTGATTTTAATTGGAATTTCCTAGATAAATAATGGAGTTGAACATTTTTAACATGGGTTTGTTGAACATTTTTACCTTACTTTGAATTGTTTATATACTTTTGAGCTGGGACAGTTATTTATTTATACTGGATACCATTCAGTTATCAAATATACTTTTTGTATGTATCTCTCAATTCATGGTTTGCCTATTGGGTTCCTTAACAATATTTTTGATGAAGCATTTCAAATGTGATGACATATATTTATTGTTTTTTTTTGAAATGTTTATTAATTTCCGTTCTCTACAAAATATGTACATCACACCTCAAGTCAAAAAGAGATTATTTGATGTCTCTTTTTAGAAGTATTTTAGTTTTTGGTTGTTATGGTTTTAGTTTTCATGCTTGGTCTAGGATCAATCTTGAATTATTTTTTGTTTGGTAAGGCAAAAATCCCACCAGATTTAACATGTTTATATTGACTTAAATTCATAACTTATTATCTTATGCTGTATCAGGTAGTAAAAATATTTCATTTTTCATTTCTTTCTCAATAATGTAGTATGTTTTCTCCAATACCTATTAACTCTTTAGTTTGCAGGTGATAATCTGCTGTGAATTGTGAGACTAGATGATCAAGTTTAGGACAGTTATTTATCAATCTCACAAACATTTATTGAGTACTTACACTGTGGGCTGTATTACAATACATGCTAATGAAAAGAAAAGGACAAAGATCCCCTATGTTCACCTCAACATAGTGATGTCTAGTGGGGACACAGATAGGTAAAACTTGAAGAGGAAATTTAAAATAGTTAATTAAACACAAGCAAAAAGCTGTGAGGTCCCATAGAAAGAATACTCAATATCCAGTGTATATAAAATATAAAGGACAATATAAAGCACAAAGTATTAACTTTCATAAAAATAGAATGTTTTAATGATTCAGAATGGAAAAAATATTGTCTGTAGTTCGCACATGCATATATGAAAGACTACTGAAGGAAGTAGCATTTGAGCTAGATCATGAAGTTGTTTTAGAAGTTAAATGAGTTAGAAACACAGAGTTTAAGATACTGCCTAAAATACTGTAAATGTTCATGATAGTTATCATATTATTATTGCAGAATGAGACATGACTTGAATATTTACACTGAAGTAAAACATACTTTTGGTAATACATATACGTGAAATAAATTTAAGTTGTTCATAAAGCATATGCAATGAGAACAGAAATTAAACAGAAAATAATAGTTTAGGAAGTATTTAAGAATTAAATATAGTTTCTGTTGATTAGGACTAGATATAAAAACAGATCAAGTTTCAATAACATGGAAAGTTATGATGGGTACAAAGTTAACTATTTGATCTTATTTGGACATGATAGAAACCATCATTGTTTGCTTCTTTTTAACATATGTACAAAGAAGGAAAACCAAACTGCACACTTCTCTGCTATATCTATTCTTACACAAAGCCTAGGTTTATGGGATGATAGGCACTGGATTAGACACAACAGCAATTATATAGATAGATGAACCAAAAGAGTATTGTCCAGAAGGTGGTAGTCAATAGTCCATGATACCAGTGAAAGACTTAGAAAAATGAAAACAAAACAAAACATACTCCTAAACCCTAAATGTTATAGCTAGGTATTTGTACTTTAACAAGTGTTGAAAGAACAATTGACAGTTGAAGTTGGATTTCAAGGGATTAACAAAAGCTTAGTGGGAAAAACTAAACACCACAAATATGATCCGTTGGAAAAAGTTGGACAGCAAAAATAAAAACAAAGAGGAAGATGTGATAGTAACTTGAAAGGATAACAGAACTGAGCTTGCAAGTTTTAGGTGTGACAGTGTTTTTGGATAGGGAAGAGAGAAAGAAAGGAGATTGATTTTATTGTAAATCAAATATAGGAGGGCTAATTTCAGAGAAGAATATCATAGTGGTGACAGCAAAATAAGAGAAAAAAGAATAAGGGTAAGAGTTGACATTGAGAATATTTTCTGTGATGGAAAAAGAAAGCAAACAATAAATAAAGATAAAATAATAAAAATTTAATGAAAGGAAAGAAATTTAAAGAAATTCACAGAATAGACAAACTTGTCATTAACTAAGAGGCAAGATTATTCAGGGGGAAAAGTACACAGAATTTAGGGGTGAGAAAGTGGGAAATTCTTTGAAACGAATTCCAAGGTGAATAGGTTGTGGAGGTGCATTAGATTTTTACTGCTGTGTAGCAATTACCAGAAACAGCGTATTAAAACAGTGTATATTCATCATTTTACAGTTCCCATGGCCAAGAGTTCATGCTTAGCTTAGCTGAATTCTGTGTTGTGGGGCTCATAGGCTGTAATCATTGTGTCAGTCAGGGGCAACTAGAAGTTTAAGTAGGAAAAAATCTGCTTCTCTAGGCAGGGTAGGACCAAAGGCAGAACCTAGAACATTCATCTTCATTTATTGTTCTTATGTTAGTGGTGATAGTTTTCCTTTTTCCAAGTATAAGAGCCAAATGTTTAAAATAAGCAAAGTACGAAAATAAATTGAGTAACCCTATCTCTGTAGGGGTAGAGAAGGAGATAAACACTTCACAAGCAGAAAAGGAGCAGAATTTCCTGGCTTGTTTAAAATAAGGCCTATGATAGAATATGAAGCCCACCAGGACGTGATCACCTGTTCTACCACTCTGGCTTCATATGTCGTCATTCCATTTTCCAAATTTCTAAGTTGATATCTGTAAACACCTTTTGGAAGCTCACATCATAATTTTATATTACATTGCTTATTCATTCTTCTTTATTGGAATTCTCTTACCCTTTAACAATTTCTTGAAGTTAGAAGCTCATTTAAATTTTCACCACCTCTCTGATTGGATGACATTCAGTTTTTCTACACTTTTATAGTCTCCTGAGCATATCATGATTAGAGTTTCTTTAATAAACTTTTCAATAAAATGACTGAGAGAACTGCATTAGTCTTTCTCCCAGCACTGGTAAAAAAAAAAATGTCTGACAATAATTCAAAGGAGGAGAGGTTTATTTTGGCTGATAGTTTCAGTGGGTTTAGTCCCTGGTTGACTGGCTCCAAGGCAGAAATTGCATGGTGGAAGGGCAGGAAAACTACTCATCCATGGCAGCCAGGAAACTTAGAGGGAAGGAAGGAACTGGGACAAAGGTACATTCTTCCATGTCACACCCTCTGTGATCCACTTCCAAATAGATCCCACCTTCTAACAGCACATTTAACCAGGAGCTCATCAATGTATTAATTCACCGATAAGTATAGTGCTCCAGTAATCCAATTACCTTCCAAAAGCCCCAACTGTGATTACCTCAGACTTTTGGGGGTCGGTTAGACCAAAACCATAACATTCTCCTGGTTTCCATAGACTCATGCAAAATGTATTTAGTTTATCTCTAAGATCCCAAGACTCAGCAATTTCACCATTGCTAAAAAGTCCAAATTCAAAGTTTCTCTGAGACTCAAGGCAAATTCTTAGCTGTGAGTTCCTATAAAATAAACAAAATCAGTTGTGAGAAAGTTCTTTAAATATATTTATAAAATGCATTTGCAATAGTAAGAATGATGAAGAAAATAACCAAAATAAGCACAAACACACAGATAATGAACAAGTCATGAATGAATTCTATGGAAAATTTCAGTGATGATTTTGCTAAAATGGACAAATTTCTAAACTTACTATTTAATAAATGTGATCTACCTATAA
Source organism: Dasyprocta punctata (assembly GCA_004363535.1). NCBI lineage: Eukaryota > Metazoa > Chordata > Mammalia > Rodentia > Dasyproctidae > Dasyprocta > Dasyprocta punctata. The sequence continues at coordinate 2,045 of RJWM01038440.1, read as the reverse complement.
ACTCCATGAAATAATTAACACAGTGGCTTAAAAACCTGTCATCAAAAAATTTTATACCCACAAAGTTTTAGAGGCATAGATAGGTCAGATAATTCCTGCATTCTATAAATGATTCAGAGACTAGTCCATAAGGAAAAGCATCACTGAAAGTTAAAGGATCAATATTCTAGTCACCTTTGTACCATGGTAGCGAAATATCTGACAGAACAAATTTAAAGGAGGAAAGATTTGTTTTGGCTCATGGTTTTAGAAATTTTTGTTCATGGTCAGCTTCCTTCATTATTATTAGGTCTATGGGGAAGCAGGAAAATCACAGTGTAAAAGTGTGGCAGAGAGAGAAAAAGATAGAGAAGGAGATGGAGAGACAGACAGAAGGACAGACAGGCAGTTGAGAAAGGGACAAAGGGCCTTGTGGCCAGAAAAAGTTCCCATGGTCATGTCCTGTGGTGGATTAAAAACTGATGGTCCACTTAAACACCAACTGAACTGTATTAGCATGGTACTGAATGTAGATGGTCCACCTGAGGATTACTGGCAGCATAAAAAAGACCCAGAGAGGAAGAGTTGGTGTTTTGTTTGGTGCTGTTGGTTGTCCTGTTTCTGTGGAATCTCCTGGAGGAGTTAGTTGATTTTTTTTCCTGATACGAACTTGGCTGTTATCGTTAATTTTTTTTTATTTAAGAGAAAATAGATACAGATGATAGAAGCAAAAATCAAAAAAGACAGATGAACAACAACAACAGATCTGATATGATAACATTGTAGGTTTACACACTGAGGTGGTTGAAGTTTGACAGTAGTTACAATATTGCATATCGTTACCTTCATAGGGGTTGATCATATTGACAGATATAGACATGTAAGATTTATTAATTCAGGTATATTAACTTTTCTTTTTCAATAGCGATTGTATTTAGCAACACGGTTTTTTTAAACTGTCTTATTTATGCATATTTATAAATTTATGTCTTTTTCCTTTTCCTTCCTTCCTTTCCCCTTCCTCTTGTTATCATTGAAATAACTACCCATAACATCAGGTCTAATATGACCAAGCGAAATAATTCAGAGTGAAACCAATAAAGCAAATAAGAATGGTCATACATAAGAGAAACAAAAAACTAAAGAGATCAGCAAACAACAACAACATATCCAATACTGTAAAATTATAGGTTTAGGAATTTAGATGGTTGGAATTTTACAGTGGTTGCAACATTGTATATTGTTACACTTAAGGGGGCTGTTCAGATTGACAGGTAAAGACATGCAGGGTTAATCTGGTCTTATGGATATCAACTGTTCTCTCTCACCAGTTAATGCATTTAGTAGTATAGACTTTTAAACTATCTTATGAATACCCTTATATAAAACTATGTCTTTTTTCCACACCTTCCTTCCTCAGTTCCCCTTGTAATACCTCTTATTGTCTTCAAACTAAATGCCCTTACCAATTGGCCGAATATAGTCAAACGAAATAGTACTGAATAAAACCAATAGCAAATAAGATAATGGAGGCAATACATAGTAATGCAGTGTTGATTTCTGTAATGCCTCATGTTAGCTTCAAGGCAGTTGCCTATATCATCTGTTGTAACACAATCATACTAAGATAGGTTAAAATCCCTCAGAACAGAGCAGCGAAAGTAATACCTGGTTTTGAAGCAAGGTGATTATGTATCACTGAAGGCTACCCTTATAAATTTTGTTATCTTTACAATAACTGTCTTTGTCATCATTTATGATAAATACAGGCCGGTCGAGGTAGAATAGGGTTAAACTAAACAGCTCATTGAAAACAATACTGGGCTTAAATTCCATTAATGGATTATTCATTTGTCTGCACTGCTTGGTGGCATCTCTCTGTCGCTTTTTCTGGAGCAGTGGACTTCTTTATCTCTCTCTAGAATGTCCTTCAGTATTCTTTGTAGGCTTGGCTTGGTTGTCATAAATTCCTTTAGTTGTTCTTTGTCGTGGAAGTATCTTGTTTCTCTGTTGATTTTAAAAGATAATTTTGCAGGGTACATTAATCTGGGTTGGAAGTTATTTTC
>RJWM01038439.1:0-16739 GCA_004363535.1 Dasyprocta punctata | reverse complement strand
CTCTGGAGTAAGATGGAATCTTAGGGCTGTACTTAAATTAGCATTTCTTTAATGGTCAAATACATTGAACATTTTTGCACATATTTATTGGTTAATTGTACTTACTTTTCTGAAAATTGTCTGTTCAATTTAGATGCTCATATTTTGTCTTTTTGCTGGGGAAGTCTTGGTTTATGTTCTTTGTATTGCATGTATTAGGCTTCTGTCTAAGGAGTAGCTGGCAAAAAAATTCTTTTCCATTCTATAAGCTGTCTCCTCACTCTGGTGGCTTCCTATGCTGTTGGAAAACCTTTTTAGTTTGAAAAAAATCCAATTCTTGATTCTTTATATTATTTCTTGTGAAATCAGGATACCATTTAGAAAATCCTTATTTATGCTTATGTTTTTGAGCGTTTTACCTACTTTATCTTTCCCAGAGTCAGTGTTTTCAGTTTCTAGATATTTGATCTATTATTTAGTACATGGTAATAGAAATGATTCTAGAGTGAATCTTTGACCTGTGCATAACCAGTTTTCCCAGCCCTATTTGGTAGTGAGGCTGTTTTTCCTTCAGTGTATGTTTTTAGCCCTTTTGTCAAAGGTCAAACTGTTAAATGTGCCTAGGGTTGTTTCTCCATCCTTTTTTCTATTTCTTTCTAGTATTTCCAATAATCCATGTGTTTCTCTTTGTACTGGTACCATGATGTTTTTTATCACAATAGCTTTGTAACATAATTTAAATCTAAGATTGAGATGCTTCTTATTTTGTTCTTGTTGCACAAGATTCCTTTGTTATTCTGGACCTCTTCTGGTTTCATATGAATTTTAGAATTGCTTTTATCTTGTTCTGTAGGAATGTTTTTGATATTTGGATTGGGAATATATATATATATATATATATATATATATATATATATATATATGATTACAACCATTCTAACACTGTTGCTTCTCCCTGTCTTGGAACAAATGATATCTTTCCATTTTTTGATGTTCACTTCAGCGTTAGTTTTAGAGTACTACAGTTCTCTTTATAGAGGTCTTTCCATTTCTTGTGTTAATTCCTAACATATAATTTCAGGAAGAAATTTTGACTAATATTATTTTTTTAACTTCTTTTTCCTGGGTTCATTGTTGGTGTATAGTAACGTTATTTAATTTTGTGTGTTGTTTTCTGTGTTGCTACTTTGCTGATTCAGTTTATTGGTTCTGGGTTTCTGTGGCAGAGGTTTTGAGATCTATGGTGTCTGCAGTAAGGATCCTTTGGCTTTTTCCTTTCCTAATTCTCTTACCTAATTGCCCTGGTCAAAGTTTGGAGTACTATACTGAATGACGGTGGTGACAGTAGATAGCCTTTTCTTGTTCCTGTCTGTTGAGAGAAAGCTTTTTTTCTGACTAGAATATTCAATGCTTTTCTGATCAAAAGCATGTTCTAAATTTAAACAACTGGGCCAGGCATGGTGGCACACACCTATAATCCCAGCACTCGAGATGCTGAGGCAGGAGGATCACTGCAAATTTGAGGCCAGTCTGGCCTGCAAAGTGAGTTCAAGGTCAGCCTGATCTGCATAGCAAAACCGTGCCTCAAAAAGAATGAAAGAAAGAATGAATAAATGAATAAATAAATAAATAAATTCATATGACTGACTTTGGAGCATATTTTTAAAAAGAAGTCCAGTCATGTTGGAGACTACTTATTACATAATTGTTTCTCTGGAGTCATTACTGGCAAAGTAGGCACTTAATTTATGTGGATGAAAGAACAATGGCCTGTGGCAAATGGAAACTGGACATTTCAAGCTGACAATGAACTTAGGAGGCAGATATTAAAATGATTAAACCTGTGTCTTATTTTAGCAAAACTGAAACTATTAACTTAAAAATTAATTTTCGCAAAATAACAGTATCAATAGCATATCACAAGTTGATGCATTTTTGTCTTATCTTTAAAATTTTATATAACAAGATACATTAGTCTGAGAATGACAGGAATTAATGCAATAAAACATGTCACATTTCAAGGTGGAAGGAAAATGTTGATGTGCTAATCTTCTGTAGAATGCTCAGAGGGGAGAAGAAATTGGAATCACCATTAAAATTTACTTAGCTGTTTAATGGTTGCTGTTGAATTTTGGATGAACAGGATTTTCTCCCTCTGAGAATGAACTTCATACATCAGATCAAACTTTGGAAAAACACCTAGTGATGTCAAAGGCAGCTATGAAATATGTGAAGCCAACTCTCAGATCAATAGGTTTGATGTTCTCCAATGGTGGTGTGAGTGGATATTCAGCTTTCATGACAAGTAAAAGGGAATATATATATTTTTTTCTATTTTATTTAGGTAATTTAACTAAAGTGTTAGGTTTTCCATAGGACTATCTAAATAAAGAAGAAAGATGCTTCAGTGTTTATCAAGACTGATAAAGTATTTTAAGTAAATTATGTGTAAGTCAGAAACAATCCAATATAATTGCCTAAATATTTCAAATATTTCTTTTGAGAAGGCAGCAATCAAAAAGGATTATCCAAATAGTGTCTCCTTTCCAGATGAGTTATGAAATGTACTCACCATTTAAATAAAATATTTAAACTTCAAGTAAAATCTGGAAGATAGATTAAACATATTATAAATGCTGGAATTTACATTTATTATTTTAAAATTGAAATATTTTATAGTAAGAACACATTGAACTTACAAATGAAAATATATTAAACATTTCACACACAAGTTGCCATATAAGGTCCTTCTGAGTATAAGTATACATATATTACTGCTTCACATGTTATTTAATGACCTTTTCCAAGTACTTTTTACTTATTCATTGCACAATCATTTGAAACAGAGAAATATACTTCAGTACAAAAAGTGTGATCACAGTGACAATAATATTACACAGTAGGATAGCACTGTACATTTGTCAAAAGTCTTCCAAGGATGTTAATATGTAGCACCTCCCTGTGGTGAATATTGTTGGTTTAATATTTTAATTTGACATCATGTGAAAATTGAAGCTCAGGGAAGACATATACAGGATCACAGGAAACTGAAAAAGTTTTATATAGATCTGTGTAAACTGAAATCATATTTAATTTTGTCATATTTATATATTTATTATGTTTCTAATAAACTATAAGTGTTTTTAAGATCCTAAAAGTGTTTTTAGAGGTAAATTAAGACTGCAGAAAATATGTTTGTAGTCTCTTTTGTCTTTGTAAACCAATACTTTCTGTAGGATTACTTTTTATTCCGCAAATTCGAATTTCATCAAATATTTGTCCACTCATTCAGGTCTCTACGGTCACCACGAGCTGGCACTGAGAATTCTCCATGACAGTGGGAGGTCGACAGTCAAGGTTTTGTCTCTTTTATTTTCTGATACATTCTGAGCACCCAGTAAGGCCTAAGTTAATATGTATATGCTTAAAAGTTAAGAATGCGCAATAAAAGGAGATAGCACATTAAATAAATCAAGGAACAGAAATATTTCTTTCATCAATTATTTTATAATCTCTTGGTGATATTACAGTTTTTAATGTGGCCAATAGAAGACTTTGTGTTAAGGGACTGAGTTCCTCATTTTACTCATGCCCTTACCTTCAGGCAAGACATATTTGTCAGTTAAACAAGAGAAGATGTATTACTTCTAATTAAAAGAACACACATTACAAGATAACCACTAGGTAGCGTGAAGATAAGGAAGCAGTTGGCTTGGTAGATTTCCAGGGTCTACTGCATGCCCTTCTTATCTTTCTTGCACATTTATCAAGGGCTGAGCACTTGCCCTTGAAGTCCGGCCAACACAAATGCTCAAACTGGCCATTTGATAGTGCAACGCTGTACATATAGACTAGCAGTTTCTTGAATTGTGTAAAGTTGTTGTTCTCAGGGAGTTTGAAATATGCCACTCAAAGTGGTACTGACATTTTCTTTTATCAGTCAAAACAAAGGACATAACATCTCTTATAAATCAAGACTATCAAGTCTGTTCTTGGGCAGAATTGCAAGCAAAAGTTCAAGTACATATACTTCTAGCTGTTTCCATTTTAACAATGTTTGAATCACAAGAAAAAGAGAGACACTGGGAGATCAATTGTGCCAACCCAGGAAAAAGCAAGAGATATGAAAATATATTCTTTTGTTCTTCTTTATTACATCATTTTGTCTGGAAACGTTCTCTCTGTCTGTCTCTCTCTGTCTCTCTCTCTCTCCACCCCCTACCCTGATTTTTTTCAAGCTTACATATAGTGTCACATTGTTTAAAACAGAGTTGCACTTGCTTGTTGAAAATTCTGGTAGGGCAGGCTTTATCAAGTGTAAAGATGGTAAATACTTTGTGTGTAGAGGTGTGTGCGTGTGTGTGTGTGTGCGTGTGTGTGCGTGTGTGTAGAGCTTTTGAAAGAACTGAAAGACAGTATTTAGAATGCTAGCATATTAAACAATATACTGTGAAATAGGGATCCTCAAATTAGTTTATATTTTAAGTGAAGACTTTCTGAAGGAAGCCAGGAATAGTTTTTTAAAACTGTTATTACCAGACCATCAGTATCTGTAAGCATGCTTCCAAAAAATACTCGTCATGAAACTACCAGAGTGTCTAGCGTTCTTTCTTTGCCTCTGTTCTTACTGCTGCAATAGTGCCTTGCTGTTTTGTAATAAACTCATCCAGAGCCAGGCATGGAGGTGAATGCCTATGATCCCAGCACTCTAGGAGGCTGAGTCAAGAAGATCCATGTTTCAGCACAGCCTGTGCAATTTAGTGGTTTAAAAAGACCCTGTATCAAAGTAAAGTGACTATCTTATAATTAAAAAGATGATGATGTATCTGAATAAGAAGTCTCTAGATTGAATTTGTAGTATGAAAAAAAGATTCAAAAGTATTGTCTTATTTTCCAAAACTTGAGGTGCACTGGTGGCTGATAATAAATACTTCAGTAAACCATGTAGTATTCAGAGTATCTTTTCATCCAGTTGGTAATCACTAGGTAGAATTTTCAGAGGGCAGAGATTTCAAATTCCTGTCTTTAGTAAGGAGTTGTATAGGATATGCTATGTACCCCCAAGTCCTCATACTTTTGATGGGGCTGAGTCTGATGCTTGTGATCAGTTTGTTGTCTAGCACCAGGATTAATGACGTGACTGCTATACCCACCCAGGGGTGGAGCTGAGATACAGTATAAGGGAAGGCGGGTCTTCCTCTTGCTTGCTTCCCAGCTTCCGCTCTCTCTCTCGCCAGCGCGGATTGCGGCTTGCAGCTTGCAGCCGCCATGAACTGTAGCCCCATCATCCCATGCTGCCTTGGAGCCCACTTTATGGACTGAAACTCCCAAGAAACTGTAAGAATAAATCTTTCCTTCCCTAACTTTGGGTGTAAGGTATTTTGTCTCGGCAACGAGCAAAAAGTAACTAAGACAGGAGTGAAATATAAATTTTGACATATTCTTTGAAAAACATCCAAAGATGTAACAATATGGTCTTGTAAAACATTTTCTTTAGCCTCATTTGTATTTCTACAAGGAATTACACTTATTTCCATACATACAATGCAGAAATAATGCATATGGATCCTAAATTATGTCTCAGTGAAGCAATAAGTAATAATAATCCACAAATCATTTTATGAGGAAGGAAACCTCATCTATCTGGGACATTGTAAAAAATCATTTACCATGAATAACTACCCATGTATAACAATTTTATTAATCATGCACTCATAATAACAATTCCTATAGCCTTAGGAAGAGAATTGTCTTTAAATCATACTAGCATAGAAAAAAACATTTTTGTGACTAATTTTATTCTAATAAATCATGAAAGGTTATTAGTAAACTGTTTGAAAATACTAGAAATGTATTATAGTACACTTCTATTTTAAAAATAGAATGGAAATGAGAATCTAAAGAAAAAAATCATAAAATGCACAACTGTTAGAGGATAATTTTTCCAAGTATGTTTAAATGATTGTCCTACTTTGCAAAATAGTAATATTTGTAGAGTGCTGAATTCTGTAACTTTTAAAGCTACAAATTTAGGGTGAAATTTTCAATGTTAATTGAAAATGAGAGGGGGAAAAACTTTTGTCCAAATTTCGTTCAGGGGTTTGGCAACAAAATGAGTCCAGGTCCACATATAAATCACGTGTGACAAAAGTTGTTTATTACCTTGCATTCCTGACTGTTCTTTATGTCATATAACTGGTGATGTCACCAAGGGGAGACTACTCACCCCGAGATTCCATTTGCACCCCTCATGTGCATGACTGAGACCTCACTTCTGGAGTGCCAGGCTGTCACTAGGTGTGTGCATCATGTGACAAAGCCACCTGTCTCACTTCTGCACACATCAGTTTGCTTGAATTCCATTTGGACTCCTTTTTTTCATTTTTTAAGGGAACATAATTACTGTCAAAAATCTTTGTCTAATGAGAGTTAGACCTTCTTATTGAAATTAATTTTCAAATCTTCAAAGCCAAGATCTTGAAAATTATATTAGTAAGCAGTAATGTTTGTACATGCTTTCTGTACATGAGTTCATTTAATTAGGTAAATTCAGAGCTTGCTGAGCATTAATTGTGTAGGACTAGTAAACCATAGATGAACTCTATTTAATTCTTTTTAAAAGATCTTGCAGTTCAACTTTTCACATTTGCAAATTCAACAAAAGCTATAAAGTGACCTTGGACTCCAAATTGAAGACACACATGAAGAGAAGACCTCCAGCCACCAAGCCACAAGTAACTCAGGTTTGAATACCAAAGTAAACTTTGCATATGCTTCTGTGTTACAGAAACTACTATCTGTACTTCTTCTTATTTTCTTTTTTTATTAGTTCATGTTTGCCATGCATAATAATTCCACTCATTGTGTGGACTTTATACATGGACTGTTATGGTTTATGTATTTTGTAAACTTGAGAAGTCTAGAAGCTTAATTAAGTAAGGCAGCAGCTCTACATCCTGGTGTGTAGAGCACAAGCAGTTACCTGGCCATTGTGTCAATTTGAGAAGATCAAAAGTTTAGCTGAGAGACTCAGCAGGGAGACAAGGGTCTTACTTGGTAAACATCCTCATCCTGTGCAAAGGGAGGCAAGTGTGTTTGTGAAGCTACAACCACCCTAGAGGGGGGGTGTCCTGTGTACTATATAAGGAAGGAGGAGAGGCTTGCTCTTGCCCTTTTTGACTCTGGCTGCTATGCTTGGCTGCTGCCTAGGAGTGTTGCCCCAGTGCCATGTCACCCTGCCTTGGAGCCAGCTGATTATGATCTGAAACCTCCAAAATCTGTAAGCTAAATAAACCTTTCCTTTCCTAATTTTGGGTGTCAGCTGTTTTGGCTCAACAACGAGGGAAAAGTAACCAAGACATGGACCTTACACATTTAAATTACTTTTTACATCTTCTTTCCCTCTTTCCCCTCCCATCTTTGCTATTTCTCTTATTTTCAATATCGAATTATCTACTCTAAATACTGTACATATTACATGAACAAAATGAATAAATGGCAGTGTTATTTCAAAAGGAAAAAAAAGGTAATTATTAGCTACTTCAGAGGCTAAGACAGGAGGATCGTAAGTGTGAAACAAGTCTGGAAACTTGGTAAAACTGTCTCAAAAAGACAAGAAAAACTAGATAAAAGTCTGGGATGTAGCTCAGTGTGGAGATCCTAGTGGTACAAGGCTGAAACTCAGCAGTCTGGGAAGCTGAAGCAGAAGAATCATAATTATGAGTCTACTGTGGCCAACTAGGGGACTTAGAAGACCCTGTCTCATAATAGAATTTTAAAAAAGAAGCTGTGATTCAATTCAGAAGGAGAGTGCTTACGTAAGGCCCTGAGTTCAATCCCTGATGCCACAACTAAAACAAAATAGAACTTGAATGGTACTTTAATGGAACCCTCATGAAATATGAATAATAGAATGAAAGTACAAATCTCCTCATACCTCCCATAATGTACATTGGATAGGATAAATTGAATTCATAGAATAATCATATTCTAAAAGCAGAATGTGTACCAAGTGAAGCAGCTACAGTGAAAATGCAGAAGCCCAGGGAACCTAGCTGCCTTCACCCACTTGGCAGACAAACTGCATGGGGTGTACAGGAGCTCAAAGCAGCCACAGGTGAGCTTTATCTGTAAAATGTTCATTGTTAAATTTCTGTACATTTAGAATTTGATTTTTAAAAATGTTTTCTTTTAATTTCTCTGGTAGAAGTAGCCCAATTCAGCACAATGGTACATGAAAAACTAGATTTGCAAGTTTTGGAAGAGGTTGAAAGTGAACTATCAGGTGACACATACATGGATGATGATGTAATGATGATGACAAAGACTTTGATGTTGGTCGTGTGAGCCAGAGCTTCTATGACAGTAAACTAGAACATGAATTTGTTTATACAGATGCAGGGAATGCAGATCTCTTTGATTCAGATGACAAAGAAAACAGCAATACATGTATTTGACTATTCAAAATGGTACAAAATGATATGTAATCAAATGGAATGATCCAATGTTACCACTAGGTCCAAATATATAATGAGGATCTTGGCAATGATGAAACCTATTGGACAGAGTGCTGGCACTGCCCTTCAATGTTGAAAGTTTTTTGTAACAGAAAAATGCTACAAGATGCTGTGAAACACACAGAGGTTGTGATACAAGTAAAACCTTCTGGGTGCACCAGTAGCCATGTTAAAAAAATGTATTTATCATGATGCTTCACTAGGTGAACTGAAAGCATGCATAGCTCTGTATTTACTGATCTGCAGGGCTTTCTCATAGTTATGGCAGGAATGTAAGGGATTTATGGAAAAACAATGAATGTGAGTTGAGGTTTGTAGAATAACAATGACACTGCGATTTGATTTCCTTCAAAATTGCCTGAAGTTTGATGACAAAAAACATCCATTGTAAAGAAAAAGAACTGGTAATTTGGCTGCTAGCTGCTCATTGCTTTTAGATTTGTGGATACTCATTAAAAACAATTTACACACCAACGGAATGCATAGCTACTGATGAATGTCCTGCAGCATTTCATTGCCACTATAACTTCAGGCAGTATATATCCCCCCAAAACCCTTCAAAATATGGAATAAACAGTTATACCTTTGTAGATTGAAAGACTTATTATGCTTTAAATTTAAAAATTTATCTTGGAACTCAGCCATCAGGTCCTTATTTATATATTGATAAACCAAGAGATGTTGCAAACAGACTGGTTGCTCCCATCTCCCAAACTAATCAGAATGTGACATTCGACAATTGGCTTACCAGTTTCCAATTGATGTTGCATTTGCTACAGAGCACAAGTTGACCAGCATAAAAACTTTGTACAGGAATGAAGCAGAAATTCCAAATGAAATAATGCAATTTCGAAACAGAAAATTGTATAGTAATATCTTTCGATTTCAGAAAGATATGACATCACCCATATATGGCAAAGTAAAACAAACTGATGTTGCTGATGTCAATATTGCACCATGATGGAAACATTGATAGGGAAACATGGACAAATTGGAAGCCTGAGATTTTAATTTTCTGAAACAAAACCAAAGGCAGAGCAGATGTTGTTGATGAGTTATGCAGCAACTGTGATGTCACTCAGAACACAAAGTATTGGCCAGTGGTTGTGCTTTACTCACCCCTAAACATGTCTGCAAAAATAGTTTGATAATGTAAAGAGAAAATAACAATTGGAAAGTAATATGGAGAAATTTCCTTAGAAGATTGGGACTGGTGCTCATAAGAGGTCACTTACAGCAGCGGAAAAACAAAGTGTTTGTGCACAGGGAACTACACAAAAAAGTTGTGGGGCACCCTGGTGAACTGAGGGGTGAACAGGCAAGCACAGCATCACAAAGCGATACTATGCCACCAGGAAAACCACAAAGATGGTCGAAGGTGCCCTACAAAACAGGACAGAAAGCAACACATATATCCCATCAGTGTAAGTGGTACTCGTGTATGCAACATGCAATTTCCGTGTGTGAAGAATGTCTTGGGTGTGACAGTTGAAGGAAAGATTATTTCTGTGGTAGGCTTTTTTTGTAGTTACATTGTACTTCAAATAGGTTTTTATTTCTGATGTTATCTTTTAGAGTTTGTAAGTCAACAAATATCTGACATGAAAATGTTGATATTTATTCTAAGCACTCATTATGCCGCTGATGTTTTATTTATTGATATCTTAATTTCCTACTATGCACACATTATACAATATAGTAGAAAGCTCCTGGTGAAACAGGAAGACAAGAGAGGTGACAAGAACAGCCTGTCACCCAGGAAAGGAAACATATGTGCTGTCAGTGTAAGTGAGATGTGTGCAGAAAACATTCTGCTGCCGTGTGTGAAAACTGACTCCAATGTGATACCTGAAGCAAAAATTTATTTTGTTGAACATTTCTGCTGGTATTTTCATTTTAAGTCACAGGAATTTATTTCTGATGTTATCTTTTAGATTTTGTAAGCAAGTACACAGCTAATGTGAAAATGTTGCTGTTTATTCTAAATGCACAATACATATTAAGAATTTAATACTTTATTTTATTAATATTTTATGCTCCTGTTAACTGCACATTGCATAATATAATAAGAATCTACTACAAAACAGTGAGGCCAGTGAGATTTCAAGTATGTCCTACAAAAAGGTCAGGAGAGCAAAACACATGTGCTGTTAGTGTAAGCCATGCATGTGTATGAAACATATTATTAGCAGGTGTGAAAGCTGCCTTAAGTGGGATAATTGAAATAAAGTTTTTTTGTAGAGTTCTATTGGTATTTTCATTGTAGCTCATATAGGAAATTACTTCTGTTCTTACTTTTTAGAGTTTGTACACCAAAAAACAGTTGATGTTGAAAAACTATACTTTTATAAACACTCAATAAAATTAAAAATTCAATACTTTATTTTTCTTAATTTTTTTGTTAATTATTCATTATTTAATATAAAACTCATAAAACTATAATTGACAATTCATCAATAAAAATAGTATAAGAATAAACATGAGTATTATACACTCACAATGATGTACCATTATGAAAAAATTGGTATTGTTTTGTAGATTATAGTATACAATTGTGTACACAAAGTGAACAATTATCATGAAAGTGGCCAGGGTAACTAAATATATTTTACTCAATTAGAAAAAATAAGATCTTTCTAGTTGAATATCAAAAAATCAAAAATAAGAGGCAAGATAAAAAGAAGTATGAATTTCAAGTTCATTTAAACATATGTAAAACATTAATGGTATTAAAATGAATGTATATTAGCTGTTTTAATTGTTGAGTGATTTAAATTATGCAAGATCATAAATTATTTAAAAAATTGATAACCAAACCATCTGAAAGTTGTATCAACCACCTGTATTAAATAGTTTCCTTCAGGCTTTCTTTAAAACATCCAAGTGTTTTTGAATACATATATGTAAAAAGAAAGACAAATTTTTGAGAAATGTTAGTCATAAAACAAAATTATCGACACATTTTAAAGTGTATTTTTCTTAAAATACTACTTTAAAGTAATACTGTGAGATTCTTTCCCCATGTTAGTTGAGAAGATTCAACTGAAAATCAGTGAGTTAAGTAGCTTCTCCAAATTTTGAAGCCAGTAAGTTTTACTGGTAAAACTGGTACCCATATCTGTTGGATCCTGTAATCCATGATTTTTCCAGTACATCACTCTCTTCTGTCCTGAGTTAAGTTTGTTTGTTTGATTTTAACCAGAGACCATGTTTATTGAGAAAATCATAAACTGCAACCACTTAAACAATACAGCCTGAGGGGCTGTTACAGGCATTATTCCATCACTGCCATTGCCAGTTCATCGCCTTCCCTCCACCACTCAACCAGCAAACACTGCAATCTGCTCATTGCTGCAGATCAGCTCTTTGGTACAAGAGGCGTGGTACAGAGTCACCTGCAGGGCTCCTGTCTTTCTATCCATCGGCGATTCTGAAACTCACTCGTGTTGTACCACAGTGGTTCCTTTCAGCTGGTGAGAAGTATGCAGTTGTATGAATATGTCATATTTTAATTGTTCATTTAATTATTGATGGTCATTTATATTGTTTGTCATTGTGTCTAGTATGAGTAAAACTTCTGTACACATTGGAATATAATTGGTTATGTGGATAGCTCTTTCCATTTCTGTTGGGAAGATACCCACCAAGGCTGGCTGGAGCTTAGGATAAATGATTGAATAATTTTTAAGAAACTGAAAGAAATCTTTCGAAGTAGTTGGCTGTTTTAAATTTTAAAATCCAGCTGTGTTGCCTCTCTTCAACCTTGGTTTGATTGTTTTCATTTCAATCATTTAAAATATATAGTGGTTCTCTATCCTGGGTCTAATTTTCAGTTCTATAAAGCTGAATGAACTTGAGTATATTACTGTGTGATTACTGGCCCATTTTTATGTCTTTTAATAAGAGAGTTTTTGCTTTTATTTAACACGGGATTATTTCCTTTACGTCTCTTGTCAGATATATATGGTAACTGTTTTCTCTCAATATTTTACTTGATTATTATTCCTTAATGGTGATTACCAAAGAATATATATTTCTAATTAGAATAAATTTGAGTTTGATTTTTGCTTCTTTATGTCTCATAGTTTTATTATGTTTTATGAATTTTTTTAAGCAGGTAATTGGTTTCCTTTAGGTTTTCTTTGATGGTGGTTACCAAAGAATATATATTTCTAATTAGAATAAATTTGAGTTTGATTTTTGCTTCTTTATGTCTCATAGTTTTATTATGTTTTATGAATTTTTTAAGCAGGTAATTGGTTTCCTTTAGATTTTCTTTGAAGTGTGCTAGCGTTCTTGATCATGTGTTTCTAGGATACATTTGAAATTAAGTTCTATGTTAATATAATAGTTTTCTATTGTCAAAATAAACTAGTATATGAAAGCTTAATCAATACAAATAGATTAAAGGGATGGAGGTCAGAACTTGAACAAAACTCTCACTGAGTAAAAACAAGGGTTTTGGAAGAGCTGCTTTTCTTTCTAAGGTTGCCACAGTTCTATATCAAAATTCTTTCACTTCCCACTTTTGATAATCCTGTGTAAAACTTTGGTGAGCTTCATTGAACCAAATTAAATATTAAGCATCACGATGTCAGTCAAGGTTGTGTGAAGTAGGTGCTAAAATAAAATGAAGCTTATGAAAATTTTACCAGGGGACCCACAACAAAAATGAGAGGGAGCCGGAGCAGAGATGCAGGCAGTCATAAGGAAGCACAAATCTTATGTAGTGTGAAGAAGACTTGGCTGGAAGATGGAGTAGTGGTGTCTCAGAATGCAGGGTATGCTAATGAAAGCTGATTTTACCTTCAGAGAACACTGTATTTTAAGGAGCAAGGCTGGGTGGACCTTGTCACTGACTGGGAGTGAAGGTGCAATGGATTTCAGGGTACAGTGACCCAGGTCAAAGTCACCTCTGTTCACCACCACTGGAGGAGTGAGATGAATCTCCGAGCTGTGCACATTCAGTCTTGGCTTTGCACTGATGAACTACTTTTAAATAAGTTTATTTTTCAAACAGTTTTAGACATTGAATTCCTACTGTTGGTAACATTTCACATTAGTGTGATATATTAACTATAATTCACCAATATTGATACATTCATATTAAACAAATCTAACAGCCTTTCTGTGTTCCAAGATCCCACCTTAAGGTGTATATTTCATTACAACAGCATATCTCCTTATGCTCATCTCAGATACGCTTTTTAAAGTAAAATCAAGAGATGCTCTTCCATGTTTTCCGCAGCAAAATAGTCATGCTTCACTTTTAGTCTTTGTTCCTTAGCCTGGTCACAAATAATGCATTAATGTAGCTCCTAAGTAGGGCCTTCCCTGCCATGAGGGCCCTCACAAGATCAAAAAGTAATGGGAAGGAGTTGGATTCCAGTGATCAAGATCTATTGTATTAGTGTGAGTGCTACATTCCTCACCAAATTCATGTCAATTTGAGTTGTGGCAATGAGTGTGGTGGTTTCTGATGCCTCAGTCTTTTGCATTGCTCACTGGTGACAGAAGCGGGGATTCTCCTTTGCTGTCTTGATCCCACATTTTCCCATTACGCTGAGGAGTGGATATCTTATTTGAGTTTGGCCAGTGATGGAATTGAAAGATATTGGACAGTATAGTTACAGAAATACATGTGCTGGGAAGACTCGCTGGGTACCACTTTTGGCCTTATCATCCGCTCTCCCGTGAGCCTGAATGTAATAATAAAATTGATTTAAAGTTAACTTATGGGTCTGTAGGTAAAGGCTGAAAGCTAAACTAGAATAAGAAGACAGAAGGGACAGTGACTGTTTTTGACATTTTTTAGCTTATATGTGACCCAAAGTGTCTGGTTCAAAGATTTTGAAAAGAGAAGAGAAGAAGAAAAGCCTAAAGTATATAGTAAAATTTTAGTACATTGATTACAACAGAAAATATTAAAACTTTTAATGAAAAAGCTAGTAAAGAAGAAATGGATTAGTACACTTTCCTCTAATATAAAATCAGTAAAGGAGTATTATTTAGAAACACATGGAATTACAGATCAATATGCAAAAAACACAAAATACAGTGGAAAATCAGTAGACAGATAAGTTTAAGAAATGTACTAGGCATGTAATTCAAAATGTTGATAAAATATATATGTGTTTATAATTTTCATAATCATAAAAAGGCAAATCAAAACAAACATTAATTTTACATTTCTTATACACATGAAAATAAAAATCTTGTACATCAGTGTATTTTTATTTAAGAACACATTTAAACATATGTATTAATAAAAACGTAAGTGCTAACAAACGTTGTGTGCAGGAAGAAAAGGAAGCCCTGTGCACTGTGGGTGGGAATGTAAATATATGGTGATTATGGAAAACAGTATGAAAGATTACCCAAAAATTAAAATTAGAACTCTCCTATGATCACTAGCAGTCTCGTTGCTGGTTGTATATCTCAAAAAAAAATCAGTATCTTAAAGAAATATTCCCACTTCCACATTAATTTCAACATTACTCATAATAGTTAAGATCTGCACACAACCTACGCATATCTGTGGATGAATGAATAGATACAGCTACACATGCATAATCACATACCCACAATGGGATCCTATAACTTACCCTGGCCAAAGAAATCTCTCCCTATTGTGACAGCACATATAAACCCAGAGAGAGCACATTAAGTGCAATTAGACACACAGGGAAAGACCAGCTCTGAATGGCATTGCTTATACATAAAATCTTTAAAAATAAGGCAAACTCATACAAATAGAAAAATACGGATTCTCTGTTAGGGTGAGGAGTAGGAATCTGAGAGTCAAAGTACACAAATTTTTTGTTAGAAGATGTATAGTTTCTGTGATGGTTGATTGATTGTGTCATCGTGAGTAAGAGAAGTTTAACTAAATTGGCTCCTTAATTTCATACCATATGGTGTGGAAAACCCACCCTAGGGCTGCTTTTCCCTGGATGATAAAGGGGAAAAGAAGGACAGATGTTTTTCTGTTTCTTTGAAGGAGCTCCAGTCTTTGCCTCCACCTTGGACGTTGTCTCCTGTCTACTGGTGCAGACTCTTTGGCTTCCACCATAGACCTTTCAATCTTTTGGTGTAGCCTTTGCCTTCCATTGCAGATCCATTACCTCCTGCTTTGGACTCTCATGGATACTGCAGTGACTTCCAGACCCTGGACTGAAACCTTCAGTCTCCAGTGTGCAGACCGCTCTGCGCATTTCCTCATCTCACTCTGGGTGATCATTGTGAGTCAATCTTGCAAATTCTTATATATTTATATATTTTGTGTTATATCTGTTTCTCTAGTAAATACTGACTGATAGTTTCTGAAAAACTTAAAAATATAGCCAGTAATCTTGTATTCCATACTTGAACTTTACTTAAAATGCAGATTTTAAGCATATCCATTGTCTTGGTTACTTTTCTCTCAAAATACCTAACACCCAAATTAAAGAGGGAAACATTTATTTAGCTCACAGTTTGTGGAGGTTGCAGTCCATAATCAGCTGGCTCCAAGCAGGGTGGCATAGCAGAGGAGCAACAGTTAAAGAAAGCAGAAGACAGCAAAAGCAACAAAAGCAAAAGTGGAATAACAAATCTATTTTCCTCCTTTGTATTGTAAGCAAGTTACCCACCCTAGCACTCACACCATAGTGATGTACTCTGCTTCCACAGGCTCAGGATGTTTACAGAATGAGGAGCATGGCCCCCTACTGTGTCATTTCATTAAACTTTTAAGCTACTCAAGTTGACACAATGTATCAATGATTACAATCCATTGCTTGTTAAATTGGCAACCAGATAGATTTCTCTAAACCTATTTTCAGATACAAAGACATGCTTATACTTATCATTTCAGAACTTGAACTTTATAACACAGGTGTCTTAGTTACTTTTTGCTCATTGCCGAGACAAAATACCTGACGCC
The DNA here is from genome assembly GCA_004363535.1 of Dasyprocta punctata. Classification (NCBI taxonomy): domain Eukaryota; kingdom Metazoa; phylum Chordata; class Mammalia; order Rodentia; family Dasyproctidae; genus Dasyprocta; species Dasyprocta punctata. The sequence goes on along the minus strand of RJWM01038439.1, from coordinate 320 downwards.
CAAAGTTAGGGAAGGAAAGGTTTATTCTTACAGTTTCTCGGGAGTTTCAGTCCATAAAGTGGGCTCCAAGGCAGCATGGGATGACGGGGCTATAGTTCATGGCAGCTGCAAGCTGCAAGCTGCAATCCACGCTGGCGAGAGAGAGGGCGGAAGCCGGGAAGCAAGCAAGAGGAAGACCCGCCTTCTCTTATACTGTATCTCAGCTCCACCCCTGGGCGGGTGTAGCAGTCACGTCATTAATCCTGGCGCCATTAATCCTGGCGCTAGACAACAAACTGATCACAAGTGTCAGACTCAGCCCCATCAAAAGTATGAGGACT
>RJWM01038438.1:0-16747 GCA_004363535.1 Dasyprocta punctata | reverse complement strand
TACTGAAAGACTTGTAAACTGTTTTTGTTTGGAAGAATAGCTATGCAGTTCCATCACTTTTTTTCTTATTATGATTGATTCATTTTTCCTTTCTCTCAATCTGTTTATTTTACTTGATTTTTCCTTTCCCCAAGGTACTTCCATTTACCCTGTCTTTTTAAAATCTATTTATTGTTCTATATTGCTATCTGGGATTTTCAGCAAAAAAAAAAAAAAAAAAAAAAAAATTCAAAGAAATTATTGACTTTAAAAAATTCATATATATAACTCATTAAAATAATTATAATTTTTATACTTTTTATGATATTGTTAACAAAATAGCATAAATTCAGAGAAAATAATCTAATTACTTCCCTGATAATATCACAGGAAACAACTTGATTTCTCAGTTTTTAATATTGTATTCCTCAATTCCTCAACTTTTTCTTACTGATATAATTTTTTATAATTATGTAGTATTTCATACTGAATACATATTATAAACCTATAAAAATGCCAGTAGCTATTTTCGACTAGCAAAAAGACCATATTCATTAGACCCGTATATATTCACATGCCCTAAATTGTCTCCAAATGTCTTTTGTAGTTCTCAATAGAAACCTACTGAGAACCAGAAGTAGCATGATTAGAGTAGATTGTAATGTTTTAGGAGACTCTTAATTACAGTTTCACATTTCTTGCCTTTCCCAAAACTTCCTAATCTTAGCACCCAAAATGACACTCATTGAATGAAAAGATTGAAACAACTGCACTGTGAAATACCCCACCTTCCACATTTGTCTAAAAATATATATATAAATATCCTGTGATGAGTTACCATGTAGGCAGTGTCTGTTGAGAAAGGGTTGTGGAAATTAAAAAGGTGCTAATGTAGTCTGGTCGAAGGTAAATTTTCCTGATTCCAAATCCTCTCTCTTCTTGTCATTCTGTTTGAAGACTTTTGCTTGAAACAGTAAAGATGTACGTTAGTAAAAGTAAATTGCACAGGTACTTTCTCTTTTGCTCTCTAGTTTTTATCTCACTCATTCATTTGTGGTATTAGGGATTGAATCCAGTGCCTTCACACTGAGTTACAGCCCTAGTCCCTTTTCAGTTTTCTTTTCTCTTTCTTTCTTTTCTTTTGTTTCTCTTTTTTTCCTTCCATCCTTCTTTCTTTTTTTTTTACACAGGGTCTCCTTAAGTGGCTAGAGATGGGCTCAAACTTAGCATCCCACCTCTGCCTCCCAGAATGCTGGAATTACTGCAGAATGCCACAATATCTGGCTTTCATCACCTGGTTTAGACTCTGATTTCACTATTTGTACCATACATGTAGTATTCTAACTTACCGCCTTAAAAATACATATTTGACTTAATAAGGCAGCTATGGAGATATTTTAAAAAGATGAGCTTCATATCTTATCTGAGTCATTTAGAAGTTTTGAAGCTGAGTTTACTCATCTCATTAAACAGAACCTTCTTCCATCTCTGAGATGTCCTCTTTTTATCTCTTCAGAATAATGAGAATAAGAAGATAGAATGTCTTGTATGGTACTGGCACAAAGTATTTTACCAAATGTGAGTGACTGTGTTCATTCCTGTTGGTAATACTTTGTTTTAGGTTGGAACTGAACAAATCGATGGTGTGTCTAGAGCAGAAAGAAAAAAGACCAGTATCGCCATGGAGTTGGTCACTGACCCTTCCATCTTGTTCCTGGATGAGCCCACCAATACTTTAGACTGGAGCACAGCACATGTTCTCTTTTTATTGCTGAAAAGGTAACTGCTATGGGAACTGTTCTTTTATTTTTTTACTATCTGGTTACTTCTGTGCAATAGGAAGCAATAATGAAGCAGCAGAATTTCTTCCTCATTTGAGGGAAACAGTCAGTCAACACAGCGGTGCTATCAAGAAAAATGAAAGAGAAGCACAGGGAGGGGTATCCATGGCTGTTGTGAGGGCTGATTTGAGTAGCAGGAGGGTCAGAGAAGACCTCAAGACTGTGGCATGTGAACTGCAAGCAGGGCAGTAAGACCAGGCTGGATCCCATAGGAGAGAGCTCTGATGGAAGGAACAGCCAGTGTCCCTGTGGCCAGCCAGTCTGTTGAGCATGTGACATCAAAAAGGCCTGAGGGATAGAACCTAGTGAATAAGGTGAGTGAAGATTGGCTAAGGTACTGTCATAACAAAATACCACAGAGTTGGTGGCTTAAAAATAGAAATTTAATTTTTTTACAGCTTTAGAGCTTAGAAATATGAGATCAAGGTGTTCATAGCGTTGTTCTTCCGACCCCGCTCTCATTGCCTTGTAGATGATCATCTTTTCCCTCTGAGTATCTGTCTGTGTCATCATCTACTTTTTATGGACCCTATTCACCTGCGCAGTGCCCTGGTTTAGCGTTAATTGCTTGAAGACTACAGAGTTAATATTACTTCTAGACCCATAGAAGACAAAACCAAGAAATAAATACTTATGAGTATGTATAAATATATATATATATATATATATATATATATTGTGTATCATATATATACATATATATATGATGGAAACACATTGATGATAAATAAATTTTATATGTTTGATTCTTGTGTGCAAAAAGATATATGTGTATATTTATATCATTTGTATGTGTGTTTGTGTGGTGCATATTAATGCTACTTTCTCAAGGTAGAATAATTAATAGTAATCACAAAGTGTAAGAAGATTTAAGATTAAGCAGGTGATTATTGGTTTCATATTTAATTCATAGAACTCAACAGTGAGTATATGTTTAGATTGCTTGGAGTGGCTGTTAACAATCTGGACTCCTTGAATGCACCACGAGATTCCAATTCAGTGTCTGGAAAGACTGTTCAAGAAACTGCATTTTAATATGGCTTCTAGTGGATTATATACTGTTGATGCACCATAATTTAAGAAACTCTTGCCTTTTTAAAATAAAACTACTAAAGTTAGCATTAATTAATAAAATGAGGCTCAATGAAATATTTATAAGAGAAAATGAAGTTCAGTTGGGATCTAATAATCTAAAATCAGGAATGAAGTATTTTATCAGGAACTGCCAAGTTCAGATGTGTAATGATGATTCTTTCCTCTTCTTTCTAGGATATCTAAGCAGAGACGAACAGTCATCTTCTCCATTCGTGAACCTCGGCATTCTATCTTCAAGATGTTTGATAGCCTCACCTTATTGGCTGCAGGAAAACTACTATTTCATGGTCCTGCACAGATGGCTGTAGAGCACTTCGCATCAGCAGGTATGGTTGAGTTCTGTATGCAGAGGGTGCCTCATGCAAAGCATCCTGGAAGAGAGAATGGGAGGTCACAGGAGTGCTGCCTGGTCTTGGATAGATGAAACTTGGGTTCTACCACTCTAAAACATCTTTGAACAGTTTTGTATCACAACTTTTTAATATTTTGCAGCACTTGTTTTTTTCTTAGGTCCCTTTCTAACGCCTGTCCTATTTGAATATGCATGCACGTGTGTGTCTCTTAGAGTCTGTCTCCTTGACTTATGCTTGTGTTGCTTCCCAGGTGTGGTGACATTTTCTTGAGAGTTTAGTTATTATTGTGTTGGACTCACAGCCAGTTATTTTATCACTTGAACATACCTGCTCTTTTTTTTGGGGGGGTGCTGAGAATTGAAGGAAGAGCTTACATGTTGATTTACATCTCTAACCATTTTTAAAGCTTTTATTTTGAGACAGTGTGTCTCACTTACTAAGTTGCCCAGTCTAGCCTCAAACTCACCATTTTCCTATACATAATCTTTTTTTAATGTTCCAGTATTTCTGGACTGTTTCAATCAGTTTGAGTCAGAAGGTTAAGTTTTTAATGGTAGATGACCTCTGCTTCATTTTTGAAGCCTCACCTAAATACAATTTTAAATATTTACTAGCTACATGTCTTAATGTGAATTTGTTTAATCGATTTAACTTAAAAATAATTCAGCATACTACATAGGAATCTGTAGAGTCCATAGGAGTTGAACTTAACTGTCAGATTTCAGGCTGATTTGAGATGTTTGCATCAAAAGAAGTTGAGGCCGAGTTCAGGTGTGCTTTGTTGGTCACATTCTCTGCAGAATGCTGCTGTGGGGATTTGTTGTCTATTTGGAGTTATGATAGCATCACGCATAAAAATTATACTTCTGAGGTTAATAGGTGGGAAAGTCATCATTACTGTCATATTTGAGGCTGTTTCACTGTTTCGTAGGGGAATTCAGAGAGCACATACACTCTAGCATTTCTATTTTTTCTTGATATATATGATATGGTGAATTACTGATACATCACACACATTCAGGTAAGGCTAAATGAGTCAGGGGAGAGGAGAAAAGTTGAGGAAGAAGGAGAAGTTTTTAGATTCCATGTTCACATGCTTCACTTCACTTACCCTCTGATATGAATGCTTTTTATTTCCAAGGACATCAGCTTTGTCCACTTGGTTTCCTTCTTTGTTCCATAGGTTACAACTGTGATCGCTACACCAATCCAGCAGTCTTCTTGCTGGATGTCATCAATGGAGTCTTCACTGCTGTGGAATCAGATAAAGAGGATGAAGACCCTGAATGTGTGTCTGTAACTTTCATAGTATTTTACCTAATTGCAGTGGTAGAGATTTAGCAATGTGATAGCTCATGTGAAGAAGGTTTTGTAAATTCCTATGAATGCAAACTTCTTTCTTTCTCTTTCTTTCTTTCTTTCTTTCTTTCTTTCTTTCTTTCTTTCTTTCTTTCTTTCTTCTTTCTTTTCTTTCTTTCCTTCCTTGCTTCTTTCCTTCCTTCCTTCTCTCTTTCCTTCCTTTCTTCCTTCCTTCCTTTCCTCCCTCCCTCCCTCTTTCTTTCTCTTTCTTTCTTTCTTTCCTTCTCTCTTTCTCTCTCCCTTCCTTCCTTCCTTCCTTTCCTTTTCATATAGGGTCTTATTAATTTTCCCAGGCTATCATGTTTATTTTAAAGATGATAAAACCAAGGAGAATAAAACAGAATAAAACCAATCAAAATAAGCCAGTATAAGTGATACAGGACTTCAAAACCTTACAAAACCAACAATAGTTACCATAATGCCTTTTGTTGTCTTCAAGTAGCTGCAGATACCTTCAGACATAGTAAAAATCAGACCTAACAGAATAGAACAGAAACAATAAAAACAAAACAATGAACACAATAAAGGATTTCAAAACAAGCCAATACTAAAACCAAAATGGCTATCATAATATGTCTTGCTATCTTTTAAATGGCTTCTCATGCCATCAGATTTAACATAATCAAACAAAAAAAAAATAAAACCCAACCCAACAAAATAATGAAAATGATATGGTTTCCTGGTGGGAATTGCTTCCTGGTGAGGCTTTGTTCTCTCCGTCCACGATCTGTGGATGGCACTGACTCATGGGGAGAGGTTTGAGACTGGCTGTCCCCACTCTGACAGCGGCCTGCGCATCGTGCTGGGTTCCAGGTGGGGATCACCTCCTGGTGAGGCGTGGTTCTCTCCCTCTTCATTCAACGAATGGCGCTGAATCATGGAGAGAGGCTTGGGTCTGACTTGCCCCAGCTATTCTCATGCTTGAAATCCTGTCTCAGCCTCAAAGAGTGCTTAACCATACATTATTTTTAAAATAAGAAACTTGGCATTTTAGACTTTGCACAGAGTAAAATGCAAGGTCCTGGGTTTCATATTAGCATTTGTACATCTGTGCAAAAATTCATCTTTTTTAAGAATTGGTGCTGAAGGAAGAAAATGTCAGCCAGTTTGCTGTATGCATAAGTATGGCATTAGTAAAATGTGACTTTTTAGTGTGTATAGCCATGAAAAACCTATTATTTTTTTCTTCTCATGCTGTATAATTGAGGTTTGATACAAGAAACAAGTCACAATGAAATGTATTCAGTCATTTCTTGTCTGTAATCCTGTTTGTCTTCTTTGTCCACTTTTATTACAAAGGTGAGAATATTGAAGATTTTTCCATGAGAGATAATCCAGTCATAGAAAACTTAGCCGAGACCTATGTCAACTCATCCTTTTATAGAAATACAAAAGCTGAACTAGCTCAACTCTCAGATGATCAGAAGCAGAGTAGCTTAGCCTTCAAGGACTTCACCTGTGCCACCTCCATTTTGCACCAACTCAAATGGATTAGCTGGCGCTCATTTAAAAATTTCCGGGGTGATCATCGGATCTCTATAACTCAGGTAATCTGGAAGATGCTTTTCATTGTGATGCAAAAGAGTTATGTGGAAAAAATTTGGTTCTGAATTATTCTTCAGGATTCTTTATCTCCTACCCACCTTTTCATGTATTTGTCACCCCCACTCCCTCTAGGATATAGAAACAATCATTAGAACAAGAAAATACTTTTAAATTTTTAATTCTTGAAAGCTTTTGTTAGAATAGCCCAGAATATTTAATACAAACTGTGATGGATAATCTAAGTAAAATTTGAATTTTGCTTCAAAATATGTTACTAATGGAAATACCATTTAATTTGTATTTTTCTAACAGCTGTTGACTTTCATTCCCTGGTTCATTACAGAAAACCACTAGAAGGTCGTGTTGCACCTTGGGAACTCTAAGATAATAGTGAGCACAATAAGTAAAAAAAAACTCTGCTTTCATGAAACTTATCTTCTCTTGAGGCCACAAAAATTATAATTAAGTAAAAATAAACAAAGCATTCTAGTGTTGGAATTGTACTGTATGTCTGAGCAGTGAAGGGGTGAGTGGAGTGGCAGAGAGGGAAGGAGATCAGAGGAGGTTGTTTTGTGGTTGAAATCAAACAATGAAGGAACACAAAGTCCCTGAGTTGACCTGAGAGTGGTGAGGGCCGTGTGCTGCCTGAGAGAAGAGCCTGCAAGCCGTGTGCTCTTCCTTATTAGTGCTTTCTGTGTTTAGAGATCCAAATCTTTGGAAATCAATAGATACCTCAAAGAGTCTGCAGTTTGTAAACAGGTACCAAATTTAGCAATCTCTTCAGCAAGGTGATATAATATGCTTCTCTTTTTGCTGGTTTTGTGAATTTTGGTGTTTATTATTCTTTATGGCTTTTGTTATCCTTAATCCTGTTAGCAGATAAACATTAGTTTTCTTAGTTTATTTTTTGATAATTTATAAGAGAATCAATTTTGCTGGTTGTTCTTGAGTTGTTTTTATTATCAGTAAATGAGTTTCTATTGAGCATAAAATGATTGTCCATTTTGGCACTAATGAAATACTAGAGAATGCTTAAAATGTGCACTGTAATTTTCATTTCTGAGTATTATTTTCATCCACTGGAAAGTCAATATTGTCATTTGAGTCGTTCTTTCAATTGCAACAAAAGTTTCTGTTGCTTGCAATTTAGCATTCCTATAAGAACACAATCACTTTGGTTTCCCATCAGTCAAGAGTAATATTTTCCTTTGAGAATAGATTTGATGTCATTTAGAAGCAAGTTCGATGAGGTATATATATCAACCTGGTTACCTGTTATTACACTGAGTTTAAATAATGTGTTGATTATTTATTTTTTTAATCAGACCATGTTTGGAATACATAGTGGTCAGATACCCTGTAGGGATTTTTTGCATATACACTACACAATGCAATTCCTTTTCTCCTCTCTTCCCCTCCCCTCTCTTACCGTCTCCTTATGCTGATCCCCTTCCCATTTGAAAAAATTCTGTCTCCCTACTTCCTAATATCTGTCTTCTGTGTTTCTTTTTGTTCATATTTTGGGATTCTCATATAAGAGAAACCATACAATGTTTAAGTTTGTGTGTCTGATTTAATTCACTCAACACTATGATCTCAAGGTGGATGCATGGTCTTACAAATGACTCAAGTTTATCCTTATCTATGATACAATAGTACTCTACTCTATATAAACATCATATTTCCTTTGTCCATCAACCTGTTAGTGGACATATAGGCCACTTCCAAGATACAACTATTCTGAAAATTGTGCTGGTATAAACATAAGTATGCATACATCACTGTAATGTGATGTTTTCACTACTTTTAGAACCTTTCATGGACTTTTTTGCGTGAGGTTTTTTCTTTCTTGCTCAAAAGTTGATTTGTATATATCTGATCCAAGACACATATATGGTAGTTCTGTGCATTGCACGATTAGAACACACCTACTTGTACACATTAAGGCTGTGTGTGGTTTGTTCCCAGACTTCCTTGTGCTGCAAACATCAGGTACATGTTTAATGTCTGTGTTGCATCAGGAAAGTTATTTCCATAAAGGGAATCCCAGCAAAATTCAGAGAAGCATCCATCTCTAGAATAAGTGCAGGACCTTGTATCTCCCTGAATTTCGCATGGCAATTAGTGTTCAGGAGCCTGGCATGATGGCACACTCCTTTAATTCCAGCACTCAGAAGACTGAGTTAGGCGGAGCATTGTGAGTTTGAGGCCCGGCTTAGGCTACAACGCGAGCACAAGGTCGGCCTGAGCTACATAGTGTGACTCTGCCTCAAAAGACTAGGCCTGGGAGCTTGGCTCAGTGGCTTAAGCGCCTGTCTGTCAGACACGAGGTTGTGAGTTCAATCCCCAGTGCTGCAAAACAAACAAACAAACAAACAAAAATTACAGTTCAGGTTTAGAAATAGTGGAGTAATAGTAGAACAGTAGGAAAACCTTTTTGGTAGAGGATGTGTTAGGCTTTAAAGATCCTATATGGTCTTTTTCTCAGGTCATGAATCCTGATATTTTATTGTAAACAGAGTCATAACTAATACATAAGGAAATGAACAAGTTTATGTGTTGATAAAATTTTATTTACGAATATGAAATTTTCAATCTCAGATATATTTGTTATTGTAAGAAGTATTATACTTGATCTCCTCACCCTATTATTAAAATTGGTTGAAGCTATTTTTATCTCATAGCTTAACACAAATAGATAACTGGCCCTCTGGTCAGTGGACCATTGGTCACTGACTTTTGGAATAGATTCTTCTTGTAGATTCATTATTTCTAGTTTTATATGGAGAACTATTGAAATATTTTTAGTTCCTGCAGATAAATCCTACATCTATTTTCTTACAGCTGTTTTTGTTTTTCTTTGACTTGTTTTATATTTCAGTGTTTCAGCATTAGCCATTTACTAGTGGTTGTATTTGGAAGATCTTGCAATGGATGAATTATCTTATTAAGGAGAATATTGCTCATTTAATGTGCTATGGGCTTTTCTGATCAAATCATCTTGGCAAACATAGTAGCTGGTCGCATGGGGAGTTCTTTCTATTAGTATATTAAACATTTGACTCTGGATTCATTCTGTTAGTGATAGCCATAAAAATTCCTCACAACACACCCTCAAAAATAGTGACTAAATATCTTTGAACAGTAACATTCTTGGAGAGTTAATTTCTTATCATGTTTCACCTGCTTTTTTATCAAAAGAAGACTGAGACCAGCTGCCCAATGATTATAGCAGTATTATTTCTTTTGTTATGAAATGTTCAGTTTGCCTGGTCTTCTTTCATAACAATGAAAATAACACATTTGCACCTTGTAAAAGCAGAGCTTTCTCATGAAATTCATTGTTTTGCAAATTTATTTGTAAACTTAAATAATTTAAGAAGTAGTTTAAAAACTTTGAAACCTGTGCAAAACATTCTATTGGTAATAGTGATATTGTTGGTACATCATTATTTAGATCCTATATCCTACCACAGTCCCATGTGTTCAGAAGTGTTTTTTTTTTTTTTTTTTCCTTGTGTTTTTGAGACAGGGTCTCGCTATGCAGTTTAGGATGGGCCTTGAGCTCACTTTGTAACCCAGACTGGTCTCAAAATTGCAACGATCCTCCTGCCTCAGTCTCTTGAGTGCTGGGGTTACAGGCCTACACCACCACACCAGGCAGAAGTGGGGTTATAAAAAGTGATAGGATGGTGGGTTTTAGTAATCAATTTCAGGATATACCTCAGTTGATGCTAGGAGATCCGGACTGATTAGCAGTGGGTCGTTGGGTCACAACCTGGGAAAATCCAACTCCTTCCCTGCTACCTGTGTTCTGTCTCTGCTTGTTGTTCACTGTAACATGAGCATATTTCCTCCACCCAGGTCCTTTCCCCACATAGTTTACATCTAGGACCAGCTAACCTTGGACTGAAATCTCTAAAAATCATGAGTGGTTTAGGGTGTTAGGTACCATGTTTAAGTTATGGGTGTTATGTAATATGTCCAAGTAATGAGAAAGTAACTAGGATATGGGATAGGTATTATGTTTAAATGGAAAAAACACAGGATAGGGAGTGTCTAGTTTGATGAATATCACAAAATGTTTTACTCAGCAGAAATCTGCATACTGCATGTTGGTGAAGCCATCAGCATTTATCTTGGAAAACTGCTCTGCTAAAACAAAGAAGAGTATATTCGGAATATAATGAAATATGCCAGGGTAATGGAATTACCCTCATTACTATTTGATTAGCAAGGGGATTTCTTTAAGGCTAACTCACGAGTTTAACACTTAAGTAATGTCCTTCATAGACTATGGTTTTCACAAACTAGTCAATACAGATCATTATTGTGTATTACATTGACTTTTTTTCAATTTTAAATTCTTTATTAATTACTTCATGTCGCGATCCTGCTATTCTTGTGAAATTTTTACAGTTGTGGCATTGCCAAGATGTATGGTAGGATATTTTCATTTTTAGATGATCATTTCTCATATTTTTTGTATGTAATAAGTAGAATTCCTGCATTATATTACATCATAAAGTAGTGCTGAAACCTGAGCTAATTGCTGGTCCTTCAGAGACTTTTTCTCCTAAAAACAAAGGCGATATTGGTGCAGTTCCCCTGCAAGCCATCCACACAGCCTGAGTAGGTGGAGGATGCAAGCACTGGCAGCTCAGGTGGATGTGTGCATGTCAGGCCTCACTGGCCGAGGTTGATGGACAAGCAGTGATGGAGTGTGAGTAAAGTATGATCTTCAGTGTCTTAGGGAAAACTTGTTGAAAGATTTAGTTAAAATGACAATTCCCTTTTTTATGCAATCAGCGTAAATCCTCCTAGAGATTGGTTAATTGGCATACAGTTCACTATATAACTCCTTATTGTGGAAAGTGCCATTGTGTGCTTTAAAAAATTTATTATTCATTCAGTTTTTGATACCTGGGATCAGTACCAGATTCTTGTACATGCTAAGTAAGCACTCTATCTCTGAGCTACTTCATAGACGTAAAATTCTGTTTAAATGCGTCTTGTTTTTACTTTTACCTCATGCAGTATAAAACTGTGCTTGTCCACTGGCAGAGTCGGAGATGTCAGTTCAAGACACAACTCGTAGCCATGTAGACTTTATTTTGTTCCCACAAGGACCCTTTCAGGTACCTGCATTGCTGTTTTACACTTCATGGCGTTCATGATCGCAGCACCTGAGCTGTCCCCTGCTCTGGCAGTGCCTGGTGAGACACTAGGAGGAACTTTAGCTTTTCCAGTCATCGCCTCTGTTATCCTGTCAGCTCCTCACACAACTCATAAACTTTCACTTTAATGTCGGGAACAGTCCAATAAAGTATACTTTATAATTTTCATGGAACTTTGGTCAGCATATATAGCATCTTTAGTTCAGCGGTGATAATCTATATCTACATCTATCTTAATAGTAGATAATGTGTAATATTTTTACTTTTAATTGAAACTCATTTCTTTTTTATTTTTCTTTTTTGAAAGATCCTTACCAATATCATAGAGGCAGTTCTTATAGCTGTCTTTTTTCTTGGGATAAAAAAAGGTTGTGCTGTAATTCAGAGTAGGTAAGTTATTTTGTCTCTTGATTTTGGGAAATGCTGTCACTTTGTTCAAGCTTATGGATATCTGTTAATAATTTCAATATAGGACAAGTGCAGTATGTCATTGTTTAATTGTAGTGAGATGAGTTGATGTAGGATTACTGAATAAAAAGGTTTACTTTCTTTGCCATACCTATACATATGTATGTATGTGTAACACATATTTTCAATTGTAACTATTTTTAGTGTATGGTTCTGTAGAATCAAGTATATCTATATTGTACAGTTATTACCACCATCCAACTCTACAACAGCTTTTTATTTCAGCAGAAATAATCTCCTTGTCCAGTAAAACAGTAATTTCCTGTACAAATCTGTCCAAACTCCTGATTAATGCAATTCTCTTTTGTGTCTCTGAATTTGCCTACTCTGGGAGCCTTATATATGTGGATCTACAGACTATATAGTGTGTGTGTGTGTGTGTGTGTGTGTGTGTTTTGTGGTTTATTTGTCTAAGCATAGTGTCCTCAAGTTTCACCAAAGTTTGAACTTGTCTTTGAATTTTATTCCTTGTTGAGAATCAGGAGTAGTCCATTGTGTTAGGCAGAAATTCACCCTTTAGCAGGCTGAGACACAGGTGGCTTGTGTCTACATGAAAATCAAAGAAGACATGATGTTGTTTTTTCATTACTTTCTAAATCATTAGATATAGGTAAAATCCATAAAAACTTGTGGTTCAAACTTTAGCTCATGTGACTATAATATCCTATGAGCTCGCTGAAAAGATCTAGGACTTGTGCAAAGTCCAGACCACCAGTGAAATTTTGGAAAGCCTTAGGGCCTCAAAACATACAGAAAACATCCATGTAGGAAGTATGCCTAAATCTAAAAGTTTAACATTTGCCTTGTAAAAAAATATGCTAAACTCGACTAAAGGAAAACATGCTTTCTGTAGTCTCAATTCCAGGTCATGGAAAGAGTTTGACTAGTGCCTACTTCTACTCTGTTCTTTTGATTTCTCTTCCTCTTAATTTTCCTCAGAGCAGGTCTACATTCTTTATTTTTCTTTGAACAGTTAAATATAACATCATTTCTGGAAAACCCTGTGAGTGGAAAACTGATGTAAAGATATTTCATAGCTGAGTTGTTTTTATTTCTTCTCTCTCCTGAAAGAGCCTGGATGCTCTATATGTTGACAGCCTCCCATTGTTTTGGCCATGTGTCTGCAGTGCAGCTCTTTCTGAGGGAGAAGAAGCTCTTTAGGTAAGTAGGGCTCTCTCTGGAAAGGGCCATCAGGGGTTGTTGGGCAAATGGTTACATCCAGAATATAGCTGAGAATATCATACTGTGCATTATTAGTGTACTTTTACTTTTTTTTTCCTTATGTACTTGTTTAGTTCTCAATTATAAATTGTAAATATTTGTGATTTGTAACTGAAATTTTAAATTTTTATGGAGATCGCCAACATTTATTGAGATAATGTAGCCAAGGACCAGGGTATAATCAAGCATTTGGTGGGGCCTGACACCAAGTTAAAAGAGTTACGAGTTTAGATTTTACTCAGCAAATGCCAGTGGTGCAGAGGAACCAATGATAAAGGGGCTAAAGAGTTTTGGGTTAATGTTGAGAGGTTTGCACAAGATTAAGTGATGGATCCATCACCAAACTGGAGTTGGGTGTTAACGATGACAAAGAATGTGACCAAGTTAAACCACAGGTGTCCAGAAGAGTGGAAAAAGCCAAATGACTGGCTACTTTACTATAAAGAGAAGAATGATTTTGTTTCTTGTGTTTTCAAAGACGGAAGAGATTTGCCTCTATTTACATACCAAGGAAAGAAACCATCACAGAGGGAAGGAATGAAAATAGTAGAGGAAGAGTTTAGAATTATGAAAGAAAGATGTCAGGAAGAGCAAAGATTAGGATTTGGTGGCTGGCAGGACTGGGTAGGTTAGAGGTGTAATCACTAAAATAAGTTGTTTTTTTTAAAAAAATATGAGAGTAGTAGGTATAAAAACAGGTTAGCAATCTGAAGCTGCATTTGAGGTCTTGAAGAATAATGATGTCACGTTCTTCATAATCAGAAGTGGGGCAAGTAGTGCCCTCATGTCCACTGAGATCAGTTCTTGAAGTGCTGATCTTCACAGAGAGCCAGCATCAGAGGAGAAGCACAGTCTTTGAGGAGAGTGTGGTGACATAGGCTCTGCACATGGTGGGGAGTTCTGAGGACGTTGTGAATGACAACAGAAAGGATCTGTAGTGAGAGAGGACCACAGTGAGAGCATCCTGTGGCTGATACCTTTAAGTGCTATCATCTGAGAGCATGAAGAGATGGAGCAAGGAGGACTTGGGAAATTCTCATATCATACGTGTGGCAGCAGAACTATGTAGAGGAACAATCTCACTTGTTAGTTGATGTCTTATTAAATTATCAGGTTGTGCAATCTGTGTTTGTCTTCTATAGGAATGAGTATATGAGTGGATACTACGGAAAATCATCATATTTCCTTGGAAAACTGTTATGTGATTTGGCACTCAGGAGGTTATTGCAAAGTTTTATCTTTACTTTCTTTCCATACATCATAATAGGTAAGTAACAAAACAAAGAGACTTTGTCTTTAGTCTTGGATGCGGGGTGAAGTCAATTTCCTTTTGTCAGTACATTTCTGATTCTCAAAACTCTACACCAAGCCGCAAGCTATGGAAGCCTGTAACCACCAAGCATGCACACTCTAAAATACCTATCCAATGTGGATGTTATTATCAAGACTTTTTGCAACTGAAAGTTTGAAAATATTTGTAAAATTATATTTTATTAAGACACAGTTTTTGTGACATACTCCAATTATGGAAAAAAATTTCTGAGATTTTTTGAGTCTATCATGCAGTAGTTGGCACATTTATTGAATAACTATTTGTAATTTTTTCTGTTTCTCAACATGTTTACCTATATAAAAATAAAATTCACATAAGTACTTAATAACTTTGACATCTCTTTCTGTATCTGTAAACCTATGTCTGTCTATTCAATTACTTATATGCATTTATAAATGAATACATATATATAAATACAGAGAGAGATATATCAAAATTTCAATATACACACGTATTCTCTCCCCCTCCTATTGTTCAGTGAGGAAAAAAAGATGACTTTGGGATTTATTGAATTAATGGAAATAATTATTTCATGGATGTAGAAAGATTTATTTGTGCAGTATCCTCAGAGTTGTCCACATACTTGTTGCACACACACTAACACACACACACTAGAAGTACATATTTTATAACGCAATAAAGGATATAACCACTAATAGAGTTTAAATCTGTCATTAAACATTTTTTAAAGAGAAAAACAAACCTAAATTTTAAAAAATGATAATTAGAAGGTAACAATAGTATATTGTGTATTGTTATCTTTAAATTAATTACTCAGAGTACAAGCTGTCTGCATTTAATTGTCCAAACAATGTTACCACAAACCTTTCTTTTCAATGAACTAAGAGAATTTAGTAGTATAACTATCTTAATGATTACATAGTTCAGCTCTTTCCATTAGGGAGCCAATATGTTTAACGTGTGAGTCTGATTTATTTCACTTATCAGTATGGTCTCTAGTTGCATCCATTTACCTATAAAGGTCTCAAGTTTATCTTTCTTTATGGCTCAGTAGTACTCCACTGTATAAAAATACCACATCTTTTTCACCTATTCCTCAGTTGATTCCTTAGTTGATGGGCGTTTAGGTTGTTTCCAAGATCTAGCTATTAGAAATTGTGCTGCTATAAACATGGGTGCATATGTATCGCTATGGTATGTTGTTTTTAATTCTTCTGAGAAGATAACCAGAAGGAGAATAGCTGTATCAAATGGGACCTCCAGTCCTAGTTTCTTGAGGAATCTGCACACTGATTTCACCAGTCTACATTTGCATCAACAGTGAAAAAGTGTTCCTTTTTCCTGTAGTTCCTCCAGCATTTGTTATTGGTTGATTTCTTTACAATAGCCATTCTTTCCAGGGTGAGGTGGAATCTCAATGTTGTTTTAGTTTGCATCTCTCAAATGACCAGTGATGTTGAACATTGTTTCATAAAATTATTTGCTGTTTGTATTTTTTCATCTGAGAAGTGTGTATTCATCTCAGATGACCACTTTTGGATTTGATGTTTAAATTTGGGAGGCCTGATTTTTTTTTGAGATCTATTTATATGTTCTTGATAGTAATTCTTTGTCTGAGGAAGAGCTGCAAACATTTTCTCCCACATTGTGAGTTGTCTCTTCACTCTTTTGGTGGCTTCTCTTGCTGTGCAAAAGGTTTTTAATAAGATGAGATCCTGGTTGTTGATTTTTTGAGATAGTTCCTGTGCAATCAGTGTTTTATTCATAAAGTCTTCGCCTACACCAATGTCTTCAAGGGTATTATATGGTCTGTCTTCCAGCAGATTTATTGTTTCTGTTTTAATGTTTAGATCTTTGATCCATTGTGAATTTAGTTTAGTGCATAGTGAAAGATATGGGTTCAATTTTAATCTTCAGCATGTGCAGAGTCAGTTTTTCCAGAACTATTTGTTAAAGAGTGTATCTTTCTTCCAGTGAATGTGTTTGGCACCTGTGTGAAACATAAGGTAGCTGCATATGTCTGGAGTTGTTTCTACATCTTCTGATTTGTTCCATTAATCTTCAGGTCCTTTTTGTTTTGCCAATGCAATGCTGTTTTTTTTTTAATCACAGTAGCTTTATAGTGTAATTTCAAGTTATGGATTGTGATGCTCCCTGTCTTGTCTTTTGTGCCCAGAACTGTGTTTGCTATTCTAGGTCTCTTCTAGTTCCAGATAAATTTTAGGACTGTTTTCTCTAATTCTTTGAGATATGCTACTGAAATTTTGATTGGAATAGCATTAAATCTCTATAAAAGTTTTGGAAGCTTCGCCATTTTAACAATGTTGGTTCTTCCTACTCAAGCACAAGTAGTGTCTTTCCATTTTTTTATATTGTCTTCAGTCTCCTCTTTTAGAGTACTGTAGTATTTAATGC
>RJWM01038437.1:0-16740 GCA_004363535.1 Dasyprocta punctata | reverse complement strand
CCTTTGTTTATTTCATTCTTTTACTCTTTCCGTGGGCTACAGTTCTCGTTTTAGATTCTTCTTGGGTCCAGAGGACCCATCTCCCTCTTTTTTCCTTCTCTCTGTTATTATATTAGTTTATATTCTGGCATTTTGATGGTATATTCAGGGAGCCTCCCGGTCACGGTGTCATCTGGGCGGCCATCTTGAAGGAAGTCCTGATGTTCCCTCTTAAAGGTGCTGGAACAAAGAATTTGTATATAAGCCACAAATTAGCAGAACCATTATTATGGCTTGTTATGGCAAAATAGATGTCCCCCTCAAAGCCTTATGTGGTACTAGGTAATGCTTTTGGGAGGTGGCTTGATCTAGGGTGTGTGCTGCTGGGATCAAGGATGTTTTGCTGGGATTGTTTCATGGAGTGATGCTAAGATTAAGACTGCCCCACCCTGAGTGTGAGTGCTAGCCACCCTAAGAGTGGGTAGCCTGGATAGAATATAAGAGACAGAAAGAGGGTGTTGCTTGCCACTTATAGCCTACAGCTTTCTGCCTTCTGCCTTCTGCCTGCCATGAACTGTTTCTCCTCTATGATGCCCCACTGCTGTGCCACCCTGCCTTGGAGCCAGCCAATTATGAACTCTGTGAGCCAAATAAACCTTTCCTGCTTTAACTTTGGGTGTCTGGCGTTTTGTCTCAGCAATGAGAAAAGTAAGACAGCCAGGGTAAACCTCAACAGATGCCACACAGACCACATAGTCCATCATTTGGGATTCAACAGGCAATGAAATAAGAGGATCTTGGTTAGGATGGAGGATTTAATGACCACGTGGAGTTGATTTACCTCTGATCTGAATCTCCCAGAAGAGTTTTCTCTAATTCTGTGAGGAATGTTCTTGGTATTTTAATTGGGATTGCAGTAAATCTGCACATCAATTTTGATAGTATGGTCATTTTGACAGTACTGGTTTTGCCTATCTAGAAACAGGGGTAACTTTCCATTTTCTGATGTCTTCTTTGATCTCCTTTATCAGAGTACTGTACTTTTCATTACAGAGGTCCCTTTAAAGAAGATTGTATTTATGTAAACCCTTAAATGTCTGTGTTCTTCAAAGCCTATGGATTGAACCAGGCTTGTTTTATGTAGCAACTTCTAAATCAAAATCATGTTTCTTTAAGAGAAGGAGGAAACAGAGTCCTTTAAAAAAAAAAGAACCCTGTATTTATTTTTACTTAATTAATTATTGTGCTGCTAGGAATCAAATCCAGGGTTATGTGCATGCTAAGGAAGCACTGTACCACTGAGCTACACTGTAGCAGAGAGGTAGAGCCCCTGTAACACACACAGGGTTACAATTTTGCAGGATAGGGTCAGGGATATATCTCAGCAGCTCAAGAGCCTGCCTGGCAATTGCAAGATCCTGAGTTCGATTCTTGATACAAAGAGTTTAGGTGGCACCACAGTTTTCCAAAAAATTATTTCATTAGCGACATGTTGAATGACTTGAGGCTTAGACAAGAGGCTTGTGGTTAGCTTGAGGGAAGATAAGGAAGACAGAGAAAGGAGGTACCAGTTCAGGATCAGTTCTGCCATCTGAGCTGGAACAGGTGATAAGAAATGAGACAGGGACCCAACTTCAGAGGCTCACAGCACAGGTAATGTAAGGCAGGCAGGAGGGCACGATGCTTGTGGATCCAGCCCTTTTTGGAGTTCATCTCATCCTGATGTTTGATGAGACCACAGTGGTGGGAGACCCAGTACCAGCCTCAGAACCTGAGCAAGCAAGTTAGACGTGTGCCTTGGGTGACCACCTCACCAGCCGGGGTCAGGCTGCAGGCTGCAAGCAGGGGAGACAGAACAGCAGGAGGAAGAAAGGGCATCATGAATTAGGCAGCTTAGAACAGAGACCTTATTTTAGGAAGGGACAGATGCTTTACAGAGAAACTGGCCACCCACTGAAAGTAGGAAAGGGGTAGGAGAATATGGCAAGTGCACGGGTGATTTGTGCTCATTTCTGGGTGTGATGAACTTGCATGTTTGTATCCTCACCACATGCACATTTGAAACTGGGATGAGAGCCCAGTGTGATGATAGTTGGAGACAGGGCTTTGGAGGGATAATTATGTGTGGCCGATGTAATGAGGATGAGATCTCCAGGGTGGGAGGAGGAGAGACCATGTGAAGATATATGGAGGCGGAGGCCTTTTGCAAGTCAAGAGGGCCCTCATCTAGGAACTGAATTAACTAGGACTTGATGTTGGACTTCTCAGGCCAGAATTGTGAGAAATAAATTTCTGCTGTTTAAGCTGTCCAGTTGATGGTATTTTGTCATAGCAGCCCAAGCACACTAGGGCACTGAGGATGTTATGTGCTGGGCCTAATGTCCTTGCAGAAGACTGGGAACTACATGAGCTTCCCATGTTGTTTCTGGATTCCTGCTCCCTGAGAGATTTGATGAATTCTAAAGTGGCACACAGGCCACTAAAATAATGTCTAGGCGGCCTGGGTTGGGACCAGCTAATGCTTTCTGTAGTCAAGCTAGGGATCAGAGAAGAGTAACTTTGTGTGTGCATTGAGGGCAGCCAAAAAAAATAGTGGTGGCCATGATGAGTTGAGTGGAAAAACTACTTTAAATTGAACTTGAAAAAAATGAGTTTGAGAGATAGATCTTTTGCAAAAGAGGAAACCAAGAAAAAAAGGGAGAGGGGAGGGAAGGAAAAGGGGATGAAAAAGATGTGTTCTGTATGTGTTCTGATTCCCCATGAGGAACATAAACATTTTGTACTGTAAATGTGCTAATAAAAAATAAAAATTGAAAAACCAAATTTGCAATTTGCCAGAGGAAGAAAATTATATTTATATCATAAATACTTCCACTTCCTAGATTATTGCATCTATACGGGTTATTTGAAGGAAGAATGGCGTCGTGAACGTTTTAACCTATGAATTCATGTTTCTTCTTTTACTTTATGGCCAGATCCTTATGGTGATTTAAACATACAAAAACAGTCTTTAATCTTGATTATAGGAAAAAAAGAATGATTTGGGAATAATGCGTGATTAGAATGTATGTATGATAATCAGAAAACTGGCTAACACATTCCATGCATATTTTAGGCTGTTGCTGACATTGGGAGCCATGCGATAAATGTATGAAGACTATTCCATTGTTTTTCACAGCCCCACCATTAAATGTAGGCTGCGAGTTTGCTTTTCTGTGGGTTACATTATTTCTGGAAAGCTTTCATTCTCGCTCCCAAGTTAAATGCAGAAGTTTCGTGCCAAGCTGAAGCTAAACGGCTCTTGACAGAGTTTGAAGTTAGATCAGCATCCAAGGAAATTCTGTTTGGCCTGGAGGGTTATTTTCAAGATCATGTGTTGCTTTCCATTTTAATATTCTTTGTGACATCTGATTTCTCATCAAATGATTTTTTTCCCTAGCCATTCACCTTTGACCTGCAGCTTGCCCTTCACAGAACATGGCATCGTAAGGCTTGAGGAGACCTGAAATGTCACTCGGGGCCACTTCCATCTTTAGAGGAGAGCAGTTGCCTCTGCCTGAGACAGGGGTGAGAACCTCTGCCCGAGTACCCGTCACTGCGGACTAAGTCCCTTGACGCTATGACTTGGACAACTTGGTCATTTTTGTCTTATTTACACATTCCTGCACCCTTTCCCCCATTGGATCCTGAAGGCTTGGGTGTGGCCGGTGGTGCTGTTGGGAGCTGGTGCAGCCTAGTGGGAGGAAGTGAGGTCACTGGGGATTTGCTCTTGCAGGGGAGGGTGGGAGCTGTCTCCTTCCCCTTCCTCTGTTTACTTCCTGCTGCCGTGAGGTGAGCAGCCCCCTCCACAGTGCGCTCCTGCCTCTCCTTACTGTTCTTCCACAGGCTTAAAGCAACAGAGCCAAGCAGCCATGGACTGAAACTGTGAGCTGAAATAAACTTTTCTTATTTTTGATTTTCTCAGGCTGAGCCACAGTAACAGAAAGCAGACTAATGTGATCAGCATGGCTTCTTTCCTCCTGCCCCTTCTCTTCCACTGCTGCTTCTTCTAACCAGAAAATTAGTGCAATGAAAAATTTTTCCTACCAGGGTTTCTTTTTCCCAGTACAGCATCACAGTATGTGATTATAAAACACTAGGAAAATATAGGATAGGCAGCTTTGGGTTGGGTTATGGCAACAGCTGCTTAGGTTAAATATGACATTAAATGAAGAGATAAACTGCAGCTGAGTGCTGAGCTAATTCAGTCCATGGATTATGCTGTTGAATTTTAAAGATAACCTGGCACTTTGCAAGGATTAGAGACTTGCTTGGTTAACTAGTTTACGGAGTTTCTATATTGGGGTTGAAGCATCCACCACTTTCTTCCAGTCACTCTTCACTGGTAACTCTGTACTGAGTAAGCTAATTTTTGTTTTGTAATAAATATTGGAAGAGTGGTAGAGCTATTTCTCTAGCCAGAGAATAAATATTTCCTCACATAGAACAAAACTGCGAGACTGTGCAATTGGTTTATAAGCCAAGGCGGTCGAAGGCAAAATAGGAAGTGATTTTGGCTTTCATTTCTGTCACCCACCAGATTTCAGTGAAGTGCATTTTCATTTATTCTAAATGCTTACTGTATCAAAAAGTCTAAAATAGTTGTTTCTTGGAAGAGATTTTGGTCGCACTCTATTCTTCCCTAACAGTCTGTTAGAACGCAGTATATCTGCTGAAAATGGAATATGTAGAAGAGTATTTGGAAGTTTCTGAGAATTTTCTAGAATGAAGCTTCTACCATTCTAGCTCTGGAGAAGCTCATATGGGATCCAGTTCTTTTTGAGTCTGATGACAGTTTTGTCCCCTCATTGGTCCTCTGATTTTTACAGTTAGTTTTGCTATTTAGACACTATTAAGTCACTGAAGGAAGTCTGTTAATTGGATCAGTGCCAGAGTATGAGTGAGAAAGACTGGCGCACACATCCTCTTGGGTGTGCATTGGCTGTTAAAGCCATTTTTCAAAGACTTTCTGCTATCTGTTGGTTCCAGTAGATAAGAGGACACAGTTTTGTCAGCTAATCATCAATCTGCTCCAAAGAATGCACAGACCGGCCTAAGAATAAATACGTTAAAAAGGAAAGCAATTAGCTTTCCATATGGAATGATAAAGTTTCTGCCTTGTAAAATTTCTGAGAGTTGCAGACCTGCTGATTCAAAAGTATTCAGATGAACTAGAAAGCTTTGCCTGTTCCCATCTGCCACCACTGTTCTTTTTACTTTTCCTACGTTAGCACACTATGAAAGTAGTTGTTGAGTCCCTGAAGAATGAACTGTGATAACTTTATTTCTGTGGTTGTTAATACATGACACATGATAGTAAGGATAACACATCAAACACACAATGATGCCTCTTCTCAGTGAATGGCTTAAGGCACTGGATCATTCGTAGCTGTAGTTCAGGGTTATGTGTTAATAGGGGTCATTCCAGTTGTAACAGATACAGTTCACGTACCAGGGAGTGTATACAGTAGAGGGGCTTCTGCTCAACTGAAATTCAAAGCATGTAGGCCCGAGGCCAGTGGCTTTCCTGTGAGTGGTGATTCAGAGCCACTGCTCTTTCACCTTCAGCATGTGCCTTCCAAGCTGCTGATGGTCATTAAACCAAAGCGTGGAAAGTTGAGAGCACAGCGAGTTGTGCGTGGGAGTTCTCATTGGTAAGGCCTGGCACTGGGGTGCATGTCGCTTCTGCTAAATGAGGGCACATGTCACGCCCCACCTTCCGACCAGGAAGGCTGCAAACAGCTCTCTCATGCTCCCAGGAAGAGCACACCAGCTTGACGAATGATTAGTCTCAACCCTCGTAATCCAACAATAGATTTACGTTAGCTGTATACGCGTACTTTGTGTTATTAGGTTTATTCCATTTCCTACTCTTTAAATGGAAGAGGTTTGCCATACATTTATACTTAAAATGCTGGGAAACCTTTTGTTCAGTGAGTTTTTCGGTTGTTGTTGCTGTTTTGTTTTTTGAGACAGATCAAAAAGAGAGAGAGAGAGAAAGAGAGGGAGAGAGAGAGATCTTCAAGCTGCTGTACAAATATCCTGAAGCAAGGAACTTACTGTACAAGATTTTGGAAGGAAGTTAGCAATTATGGCCTCTAAACCAAGGTGTTGCTAGTGGGTCTGAGAGAGGGAATCCAATTGGAGAGATTTTTAGGTGAAAAAGGATAGAATTTGACTTCTCAGTGTATTTGAAGTTCCAGTGAGAGAAGAGTCAAGCATCTTTGTGATTTATTTTTTTACTTGAGGGAGCAAATTTGGAAAATGGAGCAAGTAGAATAAACTCAGCTTTATGCATATGAAATCTGAGGTGACCGGAGAAAATGTTCTGGAAACTTGTGGAAATTGCAAGTGTGACTCGGGGCAGATAAAGGGCTTGGGTCATCTGAGTATCAGTCAGATTTTCCAAGTTGTGGGATCAGTGCAGTTCACCCAGAAGAATGTGGGAAGAGAACCTTGCTGTAGGGACCTTGGGCAGACAGATGACTGATCAGAACCACTGGGTTTAGCATTTAGAAGAGACCCAGTGACATTATCAGTAGAATACGGGAGGGCAGAAGTCATAGTGAGGGGGATCATGAAGTGAATGGAAGATAGGGAGGAGGTGACCGAAAGCAGCAGCTGTCGGAAAGGGAAGGTACACACCTCCCTTCACTCTGAGGCCAGCAAGAAGGCAAAGGTGGGGCAGAGTTCCACCTTCTACCTAGGCAGTAGCACACTGTAAGGAGTTTGTTGGCATTGGTTCTATTCAAGGAAGGAATATTTAAGCCATGCCTGCGTAGGTAAGCCTTTAGCAGGTAGATGACGATGCAAGCATGAGAAGAAGCCACGTCACTTCTATGATGGGATGACTTTTTCCAGCACCATTTCACCCTCGGTTACTGAACTCTGGTCATGTGCCGGGCGCTCTGATAGGACTATGCACTTCTCAAAGAGCCTGGCATTCCAGGAAGTGGGGGGAATGTGGAGGGGAAGAGGGGATACTCTGTGGGAGCATTTATACACAGTGTGCTATTGACACAGACTTCTAGGGAGATGGATGGTGGGTTTATTCCCCAAGAAACTGAGAATCAGATAGCCTGAAAAAGACTTCAGGATCACCAGTTCCTCCTAAGAGAACTGGCCAGCGGGTCTAAAGACTTAGACATTGTGTCCTCTCAGAGACGAGGCTTCCTGTTCTTCCACCATCCACCACTTCTATCTACCTTGTTTCACCTTTCAGAATTTCCACCACCCAGATACCTTCTTTAGCTCTTATTTTTCTGGTGCATTTGCATTTAGTGTGTGACACACACAGCTACTGTTTTTATTTTACTTTCTTACTTTCAGTCGGTGATTTTACAAATGTTAGCCTTTCGCAGACACTCTTGGTTAGTACTCGTTTTATCTTCAGCTTCATCTGCCTGCCTGGGTTGCCAGCGCATTTGGGGAAGGAACTTCAGATTTTCTTTTCGCCTCTAGTGCTCAGTATGAGAAGGCAGAAGCTTGGGTTATCCTTTATGCTTAGGTTTTCTGTCGACAGTATTGTACTTCAGAGAGCGTGTTCTCAATCTCACCTGTCACTGCAAACTCATTTCCAAGACCATGAAGTAATTTGGGGGCAAATTCAACTGCATTTTTTTCTAAAATAAAGTGACACCATTACCTAATTAAGTATTCTAGTTGCAATTTAGAGGCTAGTAATGTGATATACAAATTATAACCATTTGGAGTGTACTTTGAAGATCCTGCCATTACTGGGAAATTTACCTTGTAATCGTTTGCTTGGCTTATTCACTTTTTATAAAAATGTATTTTTTAAACTGTCTTGCACAGAACAGGGAGCTGTGTTCTCTCTGCGTCTCAGGAAGATGAACCAGAAAGCCCGCATTATACAGGAGGCAGCTTTCTGATAAATGGGAAGCACCGGCCAAATGCTTCTTGCCATGACTTTGGCAGTTGGCTCAGCAGCAGATGTTGTCCTTCCGTGCATGCACTTCCCCTCCTGCCCTCCTCCTCATGGTAAATGTGTTGGGAGCAGTACATATATATTTAGTGCTTTTCATTTATCTGGGCCAGGACTAGAGTCTTGCATGAAAACTAAGTGCCTCCAGCAAAAAGGAACAGACTGGCTCATAAAAATACTTAGGAAGCAGACTGAAAAATGAGGACCTTCTAGAACCAGCCTAAATTGGAGCATGTCTGAGAACTGGACTGCGATTCTTTCAAATCCATCAGCTCACCACCTTTCCCTTTTGTTGGGCTGTATTGTGCTCGTACAAACAATAAAGCAGGCCCGTGCCCTGCTTCAGGCAAACAAGATATCTCCAGACGTGCTGAGAAACACGTGCTGTGGAAGAAAATATTTGCATTTTGCAAGGATTCTCCACTTCATCAGATTTTTCTTTTTTGCCTTTAGAGCTGAGCTTCTTCAGTGCATTCAAAATATATTTAAATTTACTGAAAGCAAAATCATTAGGGAGAAAATTGCGTACATGTGACCTTTGCGGGAGTTAACACTAAATTAGTCACAAGTAGGACTCGCTTTCTGGGACCTTCCTTCACAGCCCTGCCAAGGAAGTTTCCAGATGTTGCTGACTTCTGTTTCTACAAAGGCCCAGAGACTGCATGAGTGTTCCTTGCCCTACCAACTCCCCTATCGAGGAGTGAGGAACCTCAGTGTGTCATGCCCCACACGAGAGGGTTGTGTCCTGACAGGAGTTGCTCTTTGAGCCTCAGTACTAGGAAAAGAAGATGCTTGCAGCAGACTCAAACCAACCTGCAACCTGGACTATCAATTATTTTTGTGCTCAATAAATCTTTAGGAAATGCCCTGGTGAGGTCATACAGTGATAAAAAGCATCTTTATTCTCATTCAACTGAGAATTAAGTAATTTAAAACGTGCTTTCTGATGCTAAAAATAACTGAATAAGTTCTAGGGTGCAAAATGGACATGCATTTTTTAAAGTTTTTTTTTATTTAAGAGAAAAAAGACACAGAAAAGAAAGATAAAAAGCAAAAGAGACAAATAAATGACAACAGAAAATCCAAAAGAGTAAAATTATAGATTTACAAAACAAGATGATAGGAATTTGACAATAGTTGCAATATTGCATATCATTACCTTCAAAAGGATTGTTTAGATTAACAGATATAGACATGTAAAATTAATCTAATCATGTAAGTAGTAACTGTTCTTTTTCAATAACTAATAGATTTAGTAGTATAGTCATTTTAGCTATTTTATATACACATATATACAAATTTATGTCTTTTTCCTTTTCCCTTCCTTCTTTCCTCCTTTCCCCTTTCCCAGTTACTTTTACTATTTGAGCAGCTTCTTACCTTTGCACAGTATTTATTGTAGATTTTGGATTGTATATACTGTTTCAGTTTCTTACACTAGGGAGACAATATGGTATTTACACATGCGAGTTTGATTTATTTCATTTATGAGTATGGTCTCAAGTTGTGTCCATTTACTTATAAAAGTCTCGATGCAGTCTTTCTTGATAGCTGAGTAGTACTCCATTGTACAAAAACACCACATCTTTTTTATCCATTCCTTGATTGATGGGCAGTTGGGTTGTTTCCAAGATTTGGCTATTACAAATTGGGTTGCTATAAAAATGGGTGCACAAATATCACTGTGGTATGATGTTTTCAGTTCTTCTGGGAAAATGCCCAGAAGCAGGATAGCTGGGTCAAATGGGATCTCTTATCCTAGCTTCTTGAGGAATTGCTACACTGATTTCCACAGTGGTTGCACCAGCCTACACTCCCACCAATAGTGGAGAAGAGTTCCTTTTTCCCCACAGCCCCTCCAGCATTTGTTATTGGTTGATTTTTTTCTCTTGGCCATTCTTTCTGGAGTGAGTTGGAATCTCAGTGTTGTTTTAATTTGCATTTCCTGAATGACCATTGATGTTGAACATTTTTTCATATATATATCTGCCATTTGTATTTCTTCCTCTGAGAAGTGTGTATTCATCTCAGATGCCCATTTTTGGATTGGGTCCTTGAATTTTAGGGGCCTGATTTTTTTAAATTCTTTGTATGTTTTAGATAGAAGCCCTTGTCTGAGGGACGATTGGCTAAGATATTTTCCCAGTTCATGGGTTTTCTTTTCACTCTGTTGGAGATTTCCTTTGACATGCAAAAACTTTTTAATAAGACGAGATCGCAGTTGTTGATTCAGGGAAGTATTTCCCGTGCAGTTTGATTTTTGTTCATGAACTCTCTGCCTACTTCTATGTCATCAAGATTTTTACCTACTTTGTCTTCCAGAAAATTTAGTGTCTCTTTTTTAATATTCAGATCTTTGATCCATTTTGACTCTATTTTAGTGCATGGTGATAGACTTGGATCTAGTTTTAATTTAAAGCATATGGAAAGCCAATTTTTCCAGCACCATTTGTTAAAGAGGCTGTCTTTCTTCCTATGTACATGTGTGACCCCTTTGTCAAAGATGAGGTGGCTGAGTATGTTTGTAGTTGTGGCTGTATCTTCTAATCTATTCCATTGATCTTCAGGTCTGTTTTGATTCCAGTACCATGCTGATTTTATCACAGTAGCTTTGTAATATAGTTTCAAGTCAGGAATTATGATGCCTCCTGCCTTCCCTTTGTTGCCCAGAATTGCCTTTGCTATTCTAGGTCTCTTCTGGTTCCAGATGAATTTTAGGAATGATTTCTCTAGCTCTGTGAGGTATGCAAGTAGTATTTTTATTGGGATTGCATTAAATCTGTATAACAGTTTTGGGAGAATGGGTGCTGTCACAATGTTTGTTCTTATCCATAAACAGGGAATATCTTTCCATTTGCTGAAATCCTCTTCAATTTCCTTTTTCAGAGTAATGTAATTTTCACTGTGTAGATCTTTTACTTCCTTTGTTAGATTGATTCCTAAGTATTTCAATTTTTTGGATGCTATAGTTAAAGGTGTGGTTTCCTTGATTTCTCTCTCAGTGAGTTTGTTGTTTGTGTACAAGAATGCTATTGATTTTTGAGTGTTGACCTTGTATCTAGCAACATTACTGAATTTGGTTATTACATCTGGAAGTCTTTCAATGGATTTTTGGAGGTCTTCTATGTAGAGTATTGTATCATCTGCAAATAATGATAATTTAACTTCTTCCTTTCCTGTCCTTATTCCTTTTATTTCTTTCTCTTGTCTAGTTGCTCTGGCTAATATTTCTGGAACTATATTGAATAGGAGTGGTAATAATGGACATCC
Source organism: Dasyprocta punctata (assembly GCA_004363535.1). Taxonomy (NCBI): domain Eukaryota; kingdom Metazoa; phylum Chordata; class Mammalia; order Rodentia; family Dasyproctidae; genus Dasyprocta; species Dasyprocta punctata. Next base: position 5,507 of record RJWM01038437.1, on the reverse strand, counting down.
TTGTCTTGTTCTTGATTTTAGATTGAAAGTTTTCAGTTTTTCTCCATTTAGTAAGATGTTGGCTGTTGATTTATGACATATGGCTTTTATCAGGTTGAGGTAGAGACCATCTTTCCAATTTTCTGTAGCGTTTTTATCATGAATGAGTGTTGGATTTTATCAAAAGCTTTTTCTGCATCTATTGAGATGATCATGTGATTCTTGTACTTGGCCCTGTTGATATGGTGTATTACATTTATTGATTTGCATATGTTGAACAATCCCTGCATTCCTGGGATAAATCCCACTTGATCATGGTGTATAATCTTCCTGGTGACTTGCTGTATTCTATTTGCTAGTATTTTGTTGGAGATTTTTGCATCTATGTTCATGAGGGAGATTGGCCTATAATTTTCTTTTTTGTTGGGTCTTTCTCTGGTTTTGGTATTAGGGTAATGCTTGCTTCCAGAAATGAGTTTAGGGAGACTTACATCCCTTTCAATTTCATTGAAGAGTTTGAGGAGTGTTGGCATTAAGTCTTCTCTAAACTTCTTGTAGAATTCAGCAGTGAATCCATCAGGACTGGGCTTTTCTTTGTTGGTAAGGTTTTAATTACATTTTCAATTTCATTAGCTGAAATTGGGTTATTCAGCAGTTTTACATCTTCTTGATTTAGCTTTGGTAATTCATAGGTTTCTAGGAATCTGTCCATTTCTTCTGTGTTATCAAACCTATGTAAGTAAAGGTTTTGTGAGTGGGTATTGATGATCTTCTATACTTCTACCGAGTCTGTAGTGATTTTACCCTTTTCATTTCTTATTACACGGATTCAAGTTCTTCCTTTCCTCTTTTTGATAAGGTTGGCTAGGGGTTTATCAATTTTATTTGTTCTTTCAAAGAACCAACTCTTCGATTCATTAATGCTTTGTATTGTTTTCTTAGTCTCAATTGCATTAATTTCTGCTCTGATCTTGATAATTTCCTCCCTTCTTTGGGCTTTGGGCTTGACTTGCTCTTCCTTTTCTAGAAGTTTGAGGCGCATCATTAGGTTGTTTATGTGTGTTTTTTCCATTTTTCTGATATGGGAGTTTAGTGCTATAAATTTCCCACTGAGGACTGCTTTCATTTTGTCCCACAGGTGCTGGTAATTTGTATTTGCATTTTCATTCAATTGTAGATATTGTTTAATTTCTTCTTTAATTTCTTCTGTGACCCATTGATTGTTTAGAATAGTATTATTTAATTTCCATTTGTTTACGGGATTCTTGTGGGGTTTTTTGTCATTCATTTCCAATTTTATTACACTATGGTCAGAAAATATGCATGGAATTATTTCAGTTCCTTTGCATTTACTTAAGCATGTTCTGTGGACTAGTATATGATCTATTTTAGAGAAGGACCCATGTGCAACTGAGAAGAATGTGTATTCTGATGTTGATGGGTGGAGCACTCAGTACACATCTACTAGGTCCATTTGTTCACATGTTTGATTCAGTTCTGTTATTTCTTTGCTGATTTTATGTTTAGTTGACCTGTCTCTTTGTGCCAATGGGGTATTAAGTTACCCCGTTATAACTGTATTATTATTTATTTGGTTTTTCATGTCTATTAAGATTTGTCTTACCTAGTTGGGTGCTCCCATATTTGGTGCATATATATTTATGATCATAATCTCTTCCTCTTAAAGTTTTCCCCTAAGAAGTATGTAGTGATCTTCTTTATCTCTTTTGATCATTCTTGGTTTGAAGTTCTCATTATCTGCAAACATAATAGCTACCCCTGCTTTTTTCTGGGTTCCTGTTGCATGGAGTATTGTTTTCCAGCCTTTGATTTTTAGGCTGTGAGTTGCATTTGAGTTAAATGTGTTTCTTGTACATGGCATATTGTTGGGTTTTGTTTCTTAACCCACTCTGCCAGTCTGTTTCTTTTTATTGGTGAGTTGAGATCATTTACATTGATTGATATAACTGATATGTACTGACTTATCCCTGTCATGTTATCTTTCTGTTGTTGATTTTATATGCTTTCTGTTTAATTGTTTGCCCTGCTTAGTGGTTTCCTTTTACTGTTGTTCTTAAGATTGTAGTTATCTTTGTCTGTTTCTAGAGTGTCTTTCAGTACTCTTTGTAGTGTTGGTTTGGTGGCCGTAAATTTCTTCAGTTGTTCTTTGTTATGAAAGTATCTTATTTCTCCATTGGTTTGTAAAGATAGTTTTTCAGGATACATCAATCTGGGTTGAAAGTTGTTTGCTTTCAGGATTTGAAATACTTCACTCCAAGCTCTTCTTGACTTGAAGGTTTGGGTTGAGAAGTCTGCCGTGATTCTCACAGGCTTTCCTTCATAGGTGATCTGTTTCTTTTCTCTGACAGCTTTTTGTAATCTGTTTTTGTGCTGAATTTCTGATACCCTAATTATTCTATGTCTGTGTGAAGATTTATTTTGGTTATGGTTAATTGGGATTCTGTATGCCTCACTTATGTATATATCAGATTCTTTTCCCATGTCTGGAAAATCTTCTGCTATTATTTCTGCAAATAGTCTTCGCAGGTCATTTGTATTGACTCCTGCTTTTTCATTGATGTCTATTAATCTTATATTGTTGCTCTTGGCATCATCTTGCAGCTGTTGAATTGTTATTTCCTGGTTCCTTGTTATTTTTAAGAGATCTTTTCTTTCATAATCATAAGCTTCTATGCTGTCTTCAAGGTCTGAGACTACCTTCAGCTTGATTCAAGTGGTTTTGCCAACTTTCAATGGAATTTTTAATTTTCTGAACTTCCCTTTGAATCTGTTTCATGCATTCTGTTTGTGTCTTATTTTGTTCATTCAAAGTTTCCATCATTTTCTTATGTTCTTCTATTTTTTTAATCTTGATCTTCTTTAGATAGACACAGAATTTCTTTCATAATGATTGTCATTTCATTTTTTAGCTGAGAGATTTTTTTCTGATCAGATTTCCTCTATAGCTTCATGGAGTTATTTCTTTACTTCAGTTGCTGTCATTTCAGAGAGGCCAGTTGTGTGATTCCCAGTGTCTTCCATTTCAGTGTCTCTTGAGTTTGTTCTCAGTGGGCTGGAGGACTGAGACTGCATCTTGCTCTTTTGTTTTGTCATTTTCTTCTGGGACCTGTGTGGCTGGGCAGGCAGCCTCCTAATGGATTGCACTGGAACACTGTGTTGGGTAGAGCTTCAATCCTCCAATATCCCCATGGCTAGCCAGGGCACACCCCCAGACTATGGCACTGGATCCTTGTGCTCTGTGGTCTGTGAGGCTGGCCATGTGTTCCTCTGATGTACTTTGTTGGGTTGCTCTGGGACACTGGGCTGGACAAAGTTTGTATCCTCCCTGTAGCTAGCAGGGGCATACCCATGGAGCTTGTTGCCAGGGCCTAGAACCTAACTGTGTAGAGTTCAGAACCTCCGCAACCCAGGTGGCTAGCAGAGACGCACCCCTGGGGTGTGATGCTGGGGCCTTGTGCCTGGCTAGGTGGAGTTCAGAATCTCTAGGACCCAGGCAGCTAGGCAGAGCGCACCCCAGAGTGTGGCACCACCAGGACCTTGCATCTGGCAGTGAGGAGTTCAGAGCCTCTGGAGCATGGGGGAAACCCGGGCACATCCCTGGCATATGGTGCTGGGGCCTTGCTCCTGGCTGGGTGGAGTTTGCAACCTCTAGGACCTGCCACATGGCCGCACACCTGAACAATGGAGCTCATGCCTTGTGTTCTAATGGTCAGAGCTCAAGTTCTCCAAGGCCCTGCGGCTATGCTGGCCACTCCCTGATGAGCAGCTCGGGGGCTCTGGGCTGAGCTGGGCTCCATACCTCTGTGTCCTGCAAGGCTGGCTGGGCATTTCCCTGATGGATTGCACTGGGATGCTGAGCTAGGCAGAGCTCGATCCTCTGTGCAGCTAGTGAGGACTCACTCCTGGAGTGTGGCACTGGACCTTCCACCTGGCTTGGTGGAGTTCGGAATCTCCGGGACCCAGGCGGCTAGGTGGAGCATACCCGGAGTGTGGTACCACCAGGACCTTGTGTCTGGCTGCAAGTTCAGAGCCTCTGGAGTGCAGGGCAAGCCCAGGTGCATCCCCCGCGTATCTTTTTAAAGTAAAAGATACTAGAATGCTGTGGACTCTCACTGCTCCACTGATCTCTTTCCAACAAATTCCCCAAGCTGCAGAGGTATATAAGACTGCATTCATTTCAGTAGCAAAGTTGGGATTCTTTGGCAGATATCTGTATTAGATGAGGTGAGGGTAATTCCTGAACCAAGGAATCCACCAGTAGGAAAAAACTTGGGGAAACTGGAGCAATTTGAGTATATATACATCTATCAGTCATCAATTCTTGCAATTCTTCCAGTACTGAAATTGATTTATCCATGTTAGTAAAAAGTCATAAAAAGCAATAAAGCTTTCATTCGGTTGTATCAGAAATGGATGTAGAAGTAATGGGAAGGTTTTTACTAAGATATGTATGCTTAATGGTACTTTTCACATCAACAGAAAGTTAATAACAGGAATGGGAAGTTCTAGGACATCACATTTGCTGTATAATCCAGTTGTAGAGTTTGGGGATGTGAGAATGGTGTACTGATTTTTGTCTTAAGAAACTGTTCCTAATAAACAAGGTGACATTGACTGAGGGTGAGGACTCTGGAGGCCCAGTCTCAGGGTTCTGGTATTGCTTCTGGAGTTCAGTAACTGTGAGAGCTTGGGCAAATGATCTTTTTAAATCTCAGTTTTCTCATACATATGATGTATCCACCTCACAAAGGCTTTGTGGGTATTAATGGGATTATGCATATAAACCATTTGGAATAGTGCCTGGCTCTGTGTAAGTGCTCAGTACAAGACAGTATTTTCTTCAGCTGCAAAACAAGGATTAGAAGGCCCTCTCTAAAGCAAACAGGGCACTCAGGTGCAACGTGTTTAATGAAGAGTTTTGTCAGAGTCCATGACAGTCTTATTGCAGGTCTGAGATTCCTAATGCCAAGGACATTGTTAATGGACATTTATCATGATTTCTTTTTATCATCAAAACATCCCATAAAGTAGTTGAAATCTGTATGAAAAGCTGGTTGATACAATTAGATGCTAAGACAGTGCTGTGAGTTGGGGCACCAACTCACTGAAACGTGGGGGTGTAGTTTTTCACTTTGTGGCTTGAAGGGCTAATCAGCCATGTCATACTTCGGCAGCCTGAGCCTTATGTTTCTGGTTGTAATAAGATTCAGGATCACAGTCAACTTGTGCCATTTAATGGCTTAGTCCTGGGACAGCTGGAGAACACAAGTCACACGACTCATCTTGTCACGTTTTGGTGTCCATGCTAGTCTCAAAGGAAATCCTCTGCTTTCCTGACATCATGAGAAGTGTCCCACAGGTGATGTGGATACCCCACTCACCTGCTGTCTCCACTTTGGACACGAGCCCAACTCGCTGGAGGTGTGTGAGGGTCCCGCTGCCCTCTTTGGTTCCAGATCATCCCTTTTCTTCCTCCTGTGTCCCAAGGGGACTGTAGGAAGGGACAT